>CAJFCJ010000002.1:4089890-4362178 GCA_904063045.1 Dimorphilus gyrociliatus | reverse complement strand
TTCAATAAAAATATAAATGTATTATTCAATATTAATCACATGGAGTATAGAGTATCAATACACGAAGTATATACAGGTAAATTCACAATGGATATATATAATATATATATGCTGTATATACTGTATATATATATATATATATATATATATATTGTATTTAAGAGCATACATATTCTACATATTACCTAAAAACAAAGATAAAGCTGAAGAAACAACTCTTTCTTTTTTTTTTAAAAAAAAAATTAATATTACAAAAGTTATAAAAAAAAATCTCGCTGTTGGGTGTATAAATCTCGTAAATTTATAAAAGAAATTTACTAAAAAAGGCAAGAAAAGACATATAAAAATATTCGTTACTTCCACTTCAAATCCTCCACTATTCATATATATTTTCTTATTACTTTTCTTTGGAAGATTTTCCGTTTTTGTTTCAGTATTGTCTGGACTCTTAACTGTTGATTCTCTTTTATTGTAAACACGGTCTTGTTTATTTACTGCTACAGAAGGACTAATCACAACCAGAGATCCTCTGGCCGACATCTTTCCCGCTGTGTTTTTTCGCTGTGCAAGTGTAAAGTCCGGCATCCTCTGTAGATACATTGAAGATTCTTAAAAAGCCATCAGTAGTTACTCTAAATCTTGCGTTTTCCGAAATTATCACGTTTCCCTTCATCCAATAGACATTAGGTTTCGGATGACGATTATTTTCCAAGCCAACACTGCAGTTGCTCCCTCAACGACATCCTGAAGAGCTTTTACTTGTATTCTCGGCTTTATATTCACGTTCAAATATGCATTTGCGAAAATGTATCCATGGTGTGAAGAAATGTTACATTGTATCACTTGGATATCTTCGGCTGTAACATTACTTATGATCAAAGAATATTTATTCACAACCCAGCTTGGATCTAGATCAAGTTTAGAGATAGATTCACCATTTATAAACCAAGATGTATGGGCATTGTCTTTATCTTTAGGACTGCATCGAAATTCAACATTGTCTTGTTCATTAGCATCTACAGATAGTGGCATTTTGTCCCACTCAGGCCTTAATCTTTCTGATTTAACCGTTAACTCAATATGATGCTCGGTTCCCCGACAAAAGCAAAAATAAGTTCCGGAGTCTGTCGAGTCAACTTGACGTAAAGTCAACCGCCTACCGAATTTCTCTATTTCGTGACTATTTTTTAATGCCTGTCCATCAGTTCGCCCCCATTGAATATTAAGATTAGCATCCCCTATAAAAGCAATAATAATTGGTTCATTTCGATATTTAATTGAATACTATTTCTAAAATTTATTATAGTTATATTTGTTACCTCCAAATATGCAAATGAGTTGAATAGTCTCGCCTTGTAGCGCCACCTGGTGCTTTGCACTGCCGAGTAGTAATTTATGATGTTGAGACTGGGGTACGTTCGGTTGAGGCTGAATTACACTGTAAAAGCCAATCTCCGTTCTATGTAGAAATTTATTTCTCACTGCGCAAGCCCATACTTTTCCATCAATGAAATCTTCCTCAGCAACTGCCAAAACATATAAATTTCCATCCGGATCCATGGCAATTCGTCTATTCAAAATCACCGGCACAACTGAATTATTTTTATGCCATTTATGAACCCAGAAAATTTCCGGTGCAGGATAAGATCTGGGTGCAATGCATAATAACTTCACTTCTGCACCTATCTTTCCTTGATAGGTTTTTATTTTTTTACTTGTAAAACTTTCCAAAACTGCCATTCTCAAAGATATCTTCTCTGATACAGACGTTCCTCCAGAATTAGTGGCAAAGCATTGATAATAACCTTCGTCAGATTTCATAGCATCTTTTATTATAGTTTTTCCATTATTAATTGCTATTCTTTCATTTTGCACAATTCGTTTTCCATCTTTCTTCCAACTATATTTCGGCAACGGAGTTCCTTCTGATTCACAGTTTAATGTAACCGTTTCATCCTGAAGAAAAACCTTCTCTTCAGGAGAAATAAAAGAAAACATTCGAGGAGGAATAATAATTTCCCTATCAGCTTTGATTCTCATAAAAAGATAACCTCCAATTAGTAGAAATTTGAAGAAAGTAACAATCCACATCTTCTCATAAATTGATTTAATATTTTTCCTCCTTCAAATATCTAAATAGATAAAGAAAAAAGATGTTTATAAAAGAATACGAAAAATCTCCTTCGATATCTTGGACGCAAATAAAAAATACATTTGTAACAATAGGAGATGAGAGTTTTGTTAGCCAAATAATTATAAAAACATGTAAACGGAAATTTTCAATTATCGTTTGTCCTATCATTATTGTTTTTTTTTTACGCTGTTACAATAGAGCTTTAAGTAATTCTGTATAACTTTAAATGATGATAAACTAATACACTTAAGAAAAAAACAATAAGAATAACTAATTTAAAAAATATAGGACTACTTAAAAGAACACGCTAAAAGACATCTTTTCTATCTAAAGTTTGTTACCTCGTGGTTTGTGAGCGATGAGAATCAAAAATGAAACTTTTTATATACTTACTCTAGATAAGTAGGCTACGTTAAACATGCGATTTACATAACCTACATAAAATAGCATGGTTAGGTTAGCACATTTCACGGAGAGTGCAAAAGAAATTGGAGCCCTTCATTCACTCTTACAGAGTTTAGTGACCATATTGTTAACTTGAAAATAATTAAGAAGTATAAAAGAGCCATATATGGTTTTTTCCTGGATTAATATCAAAAGACAAACTATAAATAGGATAAATTGATTTTTATATAGGATTTATGTTTAAAAAATATATAAAAAGCTGTATTACTTAAAGACAGATAAACAAAAGCTTTTTTAATATGATTAAAAGTTCTATTGTACTGAAAAAATTACGGTACAAAGATGTTTTACTTTCTTCCTTTTTTTTTCTCTCTCTCTCTCTCTTTCTTTATTTCTTTCAATATTGTTCTTCAAAAACTTAATTAGATATACGCGTAGCATATATCTTTTCTTTCTGTAAACTCTTCTGTTCACGTACAGATGTAAGGCGTGCACAAGTTCTAACATTACATATATTTTCTACGAAATTATGATGTACACTACAACGTGGCGCAAATAAAAACCTACAATTGTAAATATTATAATGAAAAAAGATGCTTATATTAAGGCTTTATTTTCTATCGATATTTATTTATAATGTACAATTTCAAATAAATACTAAGCAGGTGGCGTTAGTATCCACAATTTATGGCTACTGTTGAAAATGTTTTCTTTTTTGCTATTTGAATAACAGTCAGTCATTAAACAATATAGTGGGAAAAAACTGTAAAAGAACTTAATATCTTGTATTGGAATTGGCATAATAAAGTGTATTTTATTCAAAAGAAATGAATTTTCATACAGTACTACAGAAAATATTCAAAATTTTATCATTAAACTTTAATACTTCGGCTATTCTGCAATTTTTTGTTTTAATAATATTAACTATCGGTAAACAACTTGATAGTTTGCTGCATAGAATCCTTTTTACACTATTTTTTTCGTGTATCTCATCCCTATGATTATAATGCCGACTTACGCAGTACACCAAGCTGTTAGGGTCAGAAATTGGATCTAAATTAGGTGTTGCTAAAATGGGAAGGAAAAGATTTAAAAACGGTTTTCTTTCAATATGGTTAAATTGTCTTTTAGTGATGCAGAAATTTAAATAATCGGCATATATACACTTGTTATTATTCTTGCCTGGTTCTAAGAAAAATATATCTAGAAATGGCCAAGAATAATCGTAGGATTTAATGTTAGCATTATGCTTATTATAAAATTTCCATTTTTTTGTTTTATCTCTCTTAGAAATCCTGTAATCCGTAGAGTTTTTCAAGAAAAAATCAAATTTTTCCTTATCTTCCTCCAAGAGAACGAGATCTATATCGTCGTCATAAGGTATAGGACCATGATGCCTATTAGTGCCAAGTCTAGTTCCAGATGCTGCAAAATATCGTATGCTTCTTTTTTTACAGAATTCATCAAATGTTCGCAACATATTCTCTATATCTATTAAATTTTCAATGGTTAATACAGGTGTGAACGAATCATACTTCGAATAGAGAGTTTTGCATTCTGGAAATACTGAAGTAACATTTGAGGACCAATAGACGTAATGAAATTTTGAAATTCCATTTTTTTCATCAGAAATCCCAACTAATCCAAATCTCCATTTATGCATAGATGAAGTTTTATGTATAAAGAGAAGAATTATGAACAAAATACATGCAATACCCAGATAGTATAAAACTCTCATATTCAACTGTCCGGCATAGTATGTAATATATGTTACATGCAATGTGGCTTAAAATTCAATTTTATAAATTTATTTTTGCATAGAGAGAAAGTTGTAGTGCACTTCACAGTGCACAACTGGTGCATAGGAATATAACTGACTTCTCTACAGGAAAAGGGATAGGAATTATGTCTGCTGATAATTATGAAATTATTTCTATTAGCCCTCATAGGACAAACTAATTCATATGCTATTTTTTCTCGTACGCTTATAACCTCGCCCTAATGGAACTTGTACTAGAAAGCACTTTATTTTTGATATAGGCTTTCTTGCCGATGACTCCCCTCTAGTAAATTTCAATTAGTCCTATACTGAAGGTTGATCCTTTTAAGAATAAAATCAACATATCAATATTCAATATTGAACTATTGTAGTGCTGCCCCCATAAGCCTTCGCCGCCCATAGCCTCGCCCTTCTCGCTGAGAAAATATGGTTCAAGAGAATACTGGAGGAAAAGTCGAGCATATCCCCCTGGCAAAATGCCGGGTTCTCTATTTAGGATCCGCTGTACCAACGGAAACTTCCGAAGGTCTCGATGCCATTCAACAACCTTTAAGAGAAAGATATCCAATTGAGAAAGAAGGAGATGTACCTGGCATCGATGCTTGGTTAACAGTGTTTTCAACGGGACTTCAACTTCAATACGTCGATGAAAGATCCAGAGTAGTTTGGTTTCCAATCCAAACTTTACATTTATGTGCTGCAGTTAAAGCTTTGGTTATTGTAAATGGAGCTACAGGAGAAAAACAAGCCAAATTTGTGTCTCTGGACGCTCCGGTTTGTAAATTTAACAAAAAAAGAAATTCGTAAATCATAAATTTTTGATATATAGCTAACATTTTAACTATTCAAGTTAAATGTATAAATTGAAATAATATCAACGTATCCCTTCTGAACTTTAAGTTTATATATAATCAGGAAAGTAAATTTACTAATATTATAGAGTATTAATATTTTCCCTAGGGGGTAGCAAGTAGAACACACCCTCCCATCTTTTGCGCTGTTATGAGAAGGAATCTCGGAAGAAAAGTTTTGGAGTGTCACGTATTTGTCACAAAATCCGAATCAGGTGCCGTGGCCCTTGTTCAATCATGTACAAGGGGATACTCCCAAAAAGAAGGTTGGTCGAATGAGCCTCCGCCCGCTGATGTTGTAGCCAGTGAGCTGACCGCACCCATGCAGACTGTCAGCTTAGTTCCGGCTGAGCCTGTTAAGGAACTAGCTCCACCTGAGTTTTACGCAAGACCTCCTCTTCAAGGATACTTTTACGCTACTTCGGAACACCTTGTTAAAAAGTACAATCTTTTTGACATGCAACCACTACGAATGAATTATCCAGGTCCTCCCATGTCTTTGCCACCAACCAGGCCAAGACCTGTTATAGGTGGTCCTCGACCAATGCCTCCTGCTTCTATTGGTCCTCATGGCCATCATTATGGTCCCCCTGGGCCTAATTTTGGTCCTCCTGGGCCCCCTTTTGGCCCACGTGGTCCAATGGGACCACTAAGACCAGGATTTGGCCGTCCGCCTCCACCAAATTCTTATAGGCCCACTTTTAAGAAGGAAGACATCAAGAGAAAGTCAAGAGGCCGCTCCCGTAAGGAGAAGCATTATAAGCATGGCTTTAAAAAACATCGTAGCGCCTCAAGATCACCGGAAAAGGCTAGAAGTCCACCACCGAAAAAAGATGGCAGAATGAAAAGTCCTCCGCCAGCATATAATAGAAGACCACCATACCATCACGATGAGCGCAGATTTTCAGATGATTCCGATGAATACGAAGATGACTACTATTCAGATTATGACAACTATGAAAGTAATCAGCGAAGATATTCGCCGAGAAGAGGAGGACAATACAATTCACCATCAAGGAGTCCCTCTCCCAGAAGAAGTCCGTCACCAAGGAATAGACAAAGGACAAAGAGTCCGCCAGGAAGAAGACCTATGCCACTTCCAAGTAAGTCGTTTTTTTTTTTAAATTCAACTTCAAAGTACAACTTTCTATACTTAATTTGTAAATTACTAGGAGACAACGACAGAGCACAACGTAACCCACCGAGACGCCAACCTAGTCCAAGGCGCCCTGCACCTAATACACAAGGAGATTCTGAATTTTTACGAGGTGGACCAAAATCATTTGATGACATAGGTATAATAAATACTGGTGAAGTTCAATTTAAAAAAAATGAGAGACAAAGACCGCCATATTTGGATGACATTGAGCCTGATTATCCTACTAGACAGAAATTTCCTAACAGCAGGAAATACTTTATGGATTCTATAAGAGCTCAAAATAAAGTTGGAGCTTTCCCGAACGTTGATCCTTACGAGATGAACCTAGAAAATATTATTTCAGTTGATGCAAATCAATTTGAGGATCAAAATGGACATATGAGAAATTCAGGACAAGGAGGAGCCTTTGACGGGGGGCTCGACTATTAATATTTTAAGTTTTTTGCGAGTGTAGATAAGTTATCGTCTTACTTATCGTCTTAAACAAGAGGGTTTTTCAATATGTATACGTTTTATAAAGAAAAGATATCTATATCTATATATATATATATATATATATAAATTTATATATACATACATATATATTTTTATAAAATTATGATAAGTATCGTTTGTCTTTAAAAATACTTTTTAACTAAAAGATTCGAGTCCTAATTTGGTGGTTGGTATTTTATTTAAACGGGGATTCTATAAGATGCAGAAATGACAGGCTAACAATAAAAAAAAAGGCAAAAAAAAAGACAACTATAAAAATGTAAGGATTTCATATACTAACACTCATTTAGTAATATGATATGTCACTTATTTAATAATATATTCTACCTCTTTCTCATTTTTCTTTGTTACTTAACAGATTGTAACCTTGGTGTAGTCTATCTATATTTCCATATACAAATAATAATAATCTATAAAATACATAAGAGCACCTAGAACTGTATGATAATGTTTATGGATACGTGGCATAGTTATATATCCGTCAAATATGATATTATATGATACTATATATGATATTATTGTATCTTCTGACAAACGATAATTTAAGAAAAAGGAAAAAAATTTTCATTTACAAAAGTAGTTATTTAATTGGAAGTAATCAATCTCTTTGATTGTACAATTTTTATATCTATTCCTGTGACCTTTGACCTTTTTGCCATACTTTTTATATTTTTCAAATAAAAAAATCAAATAATCCATTTTTACATTGATTCTTATTTTCTTTGAACATTGAATATTACAGTTGCTATAATTATGATACTAATTACATTATAGTAAGATATATAGTCTTTTATTTATTTGGAAATACTATAGTTGAAGCTATGAACGTTTATTGATATTTCACACTTTCACTTCAACGATTTTATTGAATGAGTCAATACGATATCTTTTTTCTGACTTCGTTTACAAAGATGACATTCCCACTTTCTAATGTAGAATTGTTTTGACGCCGTTTATAAATATTATAGGATAGCATCGAATCAATCATCATTGAAGCAGAGAAAAGAAAAGAGATAGAAGTAAGGTTCATTGAATCAAAAAGAAAGCTGATACATCATTTATTGAATGTAACCATTTCAAAACAGTTATAATGAATAGATTTTTTTAAATATATATAAATGAGAATTTACTTTTTTTATAATTTTAAAATTAAGAATAAGTCAAATAAAGAAGAGAAAAAAAAACCCCACCCAGAAGAAAATAGCTCATGATTAACATTTCAAGAAGTTTGCGCCTAATTTTTCTACACGTGTGATTGTGATTCATTTGATCTAGTAATATTAGTACAAAAGTCTATTTATTGCTATTTTATTAATAAAAATATCGATTATTTAGACAAATACTATATACAATATATATATATTATAATATTGCGAAGATACGAAAATGTTTGGTATTTTTCATAGTATTCAATAAGATTTATTGTGTATTTAATTATGGTAAACACCTATGTACAATTTTCATGAATAAGGTAGGATAATCGACAAACTTTTAACAAATGAAAATATTTTTTATTTCATTCTCTGTCTACGTTAAAGGAGGAAAAGACCGAAAACTATACCCTTTTCTTTTTCTCTCAAAACAGGGATTGTTGTTATAAAATAGTTTTTACCCATATTTAATCTATTCTTCTACTGTAATTTTAAAAACAAACAACTTTTTCTACCTATTTATATGTAAGTCTAAATATACAAGCAATATCTGCAAATATACATTCAATCGCAATAGATATATACCTCATATAACCATTGATATTCTCTTCAATTCTAATAAATCATTATTAAAATATTCTCAAATGAAAAACCAATTAATTGTTCATTTTCACTTTTATATAATTTTAAACAGAAAGTCATTTTTCTGTCTACTAAGGTAATGTTATAGATTTTGTTTGTATAAATTATGTCATTTAACTTCCATTCAATCTAAATTCTTTATCTTTAATATAAAGACGAGTAATAAAATGGATCTTATGAATTTAATGATTTCAATACGTTTTTCTTTTTTCTCACTTTAGAATGGAATTAGTTCAAAAAATGTATTTCTTTTTCTTACAATTGTTAGATCTATCACAGCTCAATCTTCTTGATATTAGTTGATAATATAATAAGAAAATGAGATTAATACAAATACACAAATAAAAGAAAAAAAATAATAAAATTAATAATGTTTTTCCTCTTGTTTTGTTATTAATTTTGCTATTTTTTGTTATCAGATAAAAATTTTAAAAGCATAAATAAAATATACACACGAAGTAATATATATATATATATATATATAATATATATAACCATATAATATATATGGTTTTTCCCAATCAGTATATATATATACATATACATATATATATATTTTTCATCCGGATTTTGTTTAGTTTATATGTTTTTTGAATAGAATGGAAAAAAAAAGAAAACTAAATATAATTTTCACTTTCTTTGTTATTAAAATATACTTTTTTTTTGCTAGTTGTTTGTTTCTTTCCGTTTCTTGCCTTTTGTTTTTTTTTTTGTTTAGTTGGTTGGTTGTCTTCCTCTGACATAAATGTTTAAAATATATCTAATTTAAAAAATATTTTCTTTTTTTCAGTAATTAAATACTGTTTTGTTAAAATTCCTGATCTTTTCTTTTTTAATATCCTGGATTTGTAAAAGAAAATCCTTCGAAAGCATCTTTTTTCATTGTTCCTAAAAGTGTTTTGTCAGGAGGTGTTAAGAATACACGCTCTCTGGTAAATTCTTGATCGAAATTGCTAGTATCTTGTGGATTCTTAAATTTTGGTACAAAAGGTGGCTTAAGTTCTAATCTTTGAAGTTTTTCCCAATCAATGCCAGCGTAGAAACGATGTCCTCGGATCGGTGATTCAAGGCCACGCATTCCCAAACGATTTTGCGGGTTCTTGCAAAGTAGCTTTAACAAATAGGATAAAAATTAATTATTTATTTTTATAGCATTAGAAATAATCTCAACGATCCTAAAAATTGCGTTAGAAGAGCTAAACATCAACTAGTCTACAAAGTAAACTATAACAAGGCCAAGCAAACTTTATAGTCTGGAATTATTTTAGTATTATCTAAGGAAAACCATTAGATGGAAAACAAACATATCAAAGTAAATTATGTAATGGGGTAATAAATTAAATTAGGCTGTTGTAAAGCTTAAATATAAAGCTACAATTGTTCTCTAAAAGCTTTTAAAATCATCAATAGTCTACTTTTGTAATTTTTCAAAGGATAGCAAAATTTGTACATACCCCTTTAATACAACTTGCAGCATCAGCTTGAATATATCTTGGAATAATAGGTTCGTCGTGACAAATACTAGAGAATAAAGCGTCCTCGTCCTCACCGTGGAATGGTGATTGTCCTAATAACATCTCATATAAAAGTACACCAAAACTCCACCAATCCACGGACTCATTATATTGGTAGCCTTTTAATATTTCAGGAGCAATGTAATCGGGAGTACCGCAAAAGGTAGTAGCCTTGGAATCTCCCCTAACTTCTTCTTTACACATACCAAAATCTGCTATTTTTATGTGACCATTCTTATCGATTAAAACATTATCCAACTTTAAATCTCTATAAATGATGCACTTGGAATGCAAAAACTGGAGACCGCAAAGAATTTCAGCTGAATAGAAACGGGAACGTTCAATATCGAACTTTTGGTTTTTTTGAATATGGAACATCAAATCGCCCCCATATACGTATTCCATTACGAAAAATAGATGACTATCGGATTGAAAGGTACAATAAAGATGAGTGAGAAAAGGATTTTTACAAGCCAAAGCCAAAACTCTTCTCTCTATCATAGTACATTCCACGTCGTTATCTTCCAAGACGATATCCTTTCTTAGTGCCTTTATAGCGTAGAATTCAGCAATTGATGAGCTTTTTCTTTCGGCTAAAAATACTTTACCAAAACTTCCCTTTCCCAAAACTGCTATTAAGTTAAAATCAGAAAGTTGGAATTTCCTTTCTCCGTTTCCCATCTCATTTTTTAATTTATCCGTTTGTACAGTCCACATACGGACATAATCTAGTGATTCCTCTGATTCTGTGGATCTTGAAGATAAGTCACTAACAGGTGACTTGACTGGTTTATTTTTTTTGATGTTATTAAGTTCTTCATTTAGAAGTTTTTGATTGACTCCACATAAGTTTGCCACTTTATTCTGACACTTATGATGCACATTTACATTGCAAGCGGGGCTTTGACACTTAACACCTTGCTTAAATAAACCGTAGAGCAAAGATCCACAATGATCGCAGAACGTCGGTGACATATAGTTGTGGGTCTGAAATTGGTGAGGGACATCAATCCGAAATCTTTGCAATATCTTTTTCGTTTCTTGGGTATCTCTAGCGTTGCCTGGGCAGGTTCCTAATATATTCTTGTGACATTTTTTATGCACGGAGCATCCGCATCCCTGACATCTATACCCCTGACGATTTAAACCCCAAATAAATTCAGAGCAGAAACTGCAAAAAGTTGGCTGTCGGAAAAATACAGCAATAAAACGATGTCCTTGAACTTCGTGCACTTTTGCTTTTTTGACAGCATTACGACGTTTTTCAAAGCCAGGCCTTTGGGGTATTATTTCTGTTAAGTGGAAAGAGTTGAAAGTTAGTAATGAATACCAAGCTTATCAAAATCTACACAAGACCAAAAATTTTAGTAACTGTGATAAGAATTGACTAGTCAGTAGTCAGTGCTTTACTTTCGGTATAAATCGCATTTTCAAATATGAGAAACGCACTCAACGCGTAATATAGCAACCAGGCAACAAACAAGACAAAAAAGTCTATATTCTTAATCAAACACTTGTATTTATATGCTGTTGGCCTGGACGTCAAGGGTCTCTTATTATATAACGTTGAATATTACTTTATAGAGAAACACAATTGGATTTCAGGCAATTCGTAAATCAGTAGAAATCTTCGAATTAATTGTCTAACAGAAAAAGAAGTACAAAAAACAGCCTATGATGATAAAAATATGCTAATATTGAAGCTAAATTATCCATTGTAAGAATTAAAAGGCTAAAGAAAGCAGAGAAATAGCTCTATAAATCCGTTTAAGCCTACACTCACTTCCGCCACTTAATCTATCAACAATTCTTCCCAAAACTGAATTGTCTGAAATAATAGTTAGCATATATACCACAGAAATGTTAATGGAAAATAGAAGCTAAAAGCTTGATTTTATAAAAGCTCTATATTTTTACCATAACGTGTTGAGGAAGCATTCGAGGCTGTTACAGGATGGAAAAGGTATTTTAAGTAGACGGAGAAAAAATACGAAATCTCGATCTTGATCAAATCAAGAGGTAAAAGTGAAAAATAATTAGATGAGAAGGGCGGTGACCTTCTCGATTTTTTTTTGCTCATTACTTTCGAATACATCGAGAAAAGAAAATAGACCGCTTACCTTCGTCCGGAGTAAAATATCTAATTTGAATAACCAATTTCCCTCCTGGAGTTGTTGGTAACTGCAAAATATATTCGTATTCTTATTACATTAAAAAATAACACGTTAAAAAAATAATAATAATACATCAAGACGGGCCACGCTTGTTCCATTACACTGGCTCGCTAATCTAGCAGCTGGTACAGATATATCGGCGTAATCCACGCCAGCGTCATTATCGGCTTTCCCCTTTTGAACGATAAACTCAATCAGTCGTCCATCGTACAAATGAGCATCAAACGTTGAATCCCAATCCTGCCGAATAGTTTTCTTCCTCTGTATATATTTAAATTCTCCATCTATTCAAAAAACATAAACGGAAATTTATATCATGATATCAGGTAAATTTCTTTTTATTTTGACATTTAGTACGTTAATAATTATTTCAGAGATAGCCTTTACATTCACAGATAATTTACTATAAAACAATGAAACTCTACTAAGAAACTGTAATGTAAATAGATGAAGTAAGGCGTGTATTATAAAGGTTTTATTGTTGAATAACGAGAGAGAGAGAGAGAGAGAGTAGAAAGAAAGTTTTTTTAAATATTTATAATACATACAGGATATTATCAGTACTTTTATCAAAAATATTCCAGTTTTTAACCCCAAAACATAAAATTAAATAAGGTATTAATTAATTATTTGCTACAACCGAATACAATATTTATATTCTTTTATATTAATATCAATATATAAGCTTATTAAGTTTAGTTAATTGAATAGTTTTATTTATAGGTAATCAATAAATATCCGTGTATATATATTTATGTAGTAATGTATACAGGTAATCATAGAACGTACATGTATACGTATTTTTATGTTTTTTTACTTCCTGTCTGACTATAAAAATTGAGTATTTTTCACCTTCCCTTAGTACACGCACGAGCTCCTTACGACTCCAAGCGTACCGCCTTACCTACCCTATTACCCTTTCTAGTCTCGTCACTTGCTTTTGCTCTCGCTCTCTCTCTCTCTCTCCTTACTCTCCTTCCGTTGCCTTCCCTAACTCCCTTCCTCTTACCCTACTTGTCCTGCCTTTTCTCATACCACTTATCTTAAAATTTTTCTACTTGAAATATACCATTTTGTCGCAAAAGCATTTAAACACGCAGCTTAATTTAAAAACAATCACGAAGAGATTATGTTATTCATGTAACTTACTGTTCGAAGTGACTTTTTCCTTTACGTTGATTGCAACACACGAATTATCTGGCTGGTAACTGCCTTTGGTGTTAAAATCAGTCTTATAAGCCACCAATTTCACTCTTATAAAACCAACATTTGCCGGGCCCGACATCTTTTTTCCTACTCGTAATGTATCTGAAACATGAATAAGCAATTCGTATGAGTAAAACTATTTCGACTTAAATACCATTTATTAGTCATAATTTACAATTTTTCTTTATTAATTTGTAAGGTCAAGGTTAAAAATCACACATTTCTCTGTCCATAAGAGAGATACACTGAAGTTATCACAAAATCGACAAACACTATCTGGTTACAATACTGGGGTATAATTGATTAGAGTGCAGGTATTTCCCGAAGAATAAAGAAGCAACTGAATAATACTAAAGGTATAATACCGTTTCTATATACCGCCAAAAATAACTGCTTCGATACGAATGAATTATCTTACATAAAGTAGCAATTTACTTACACTCAACTCTGAGGGAATATGGTCTTTTGTCTTCGACGTCGATCGCTCTTTTGAGCGCACATATGCTCCTACAAGGTAGTTTATTTCTCTTGTATCGCGGGCTTTACAGAAATGTAGGAATACAGCCAATCTATTGGTACTATATTTTTATTTTTTTGCCGGAATGGGACTACTTTCAATATTAGGCCTATAAATACTACGTCAACTCGCCTTTTAGTTTCGTAGTAAAAAAAATGAGAGAAAGAGATGAAAAAAAAAACTAGGATTTAGAAAGCAAGTGTAAAATTTAGTAAAGACAAGTTGATCAATTTTCGCTTTAGGGAAACTTATAACAGACAAAAAAAGACCAAACTAAACTAAATCTCAAGGGAAATTTGCTATTTTCCCCGAATTCTTTAAAATAAATAATGCCAAAGTTGACATCCTCTAATAAAACGTAACAAAATAGTTCAAATGTTATGCAATATTTGTGCAATTAAGAAAAAGAAAACAGCTTTAAGTGTCAACTATTGAATATTCACTACAATTACTAAATAAATTCTCATCACGCTCTATATTAACACGATTTTCACTTTACTAATTAGGTAAAGCATTATTGTTAAAAGACATTGAACTGATGATAGAGCATTTATTTATAAGATGTAAAATGTGATTATAACTCTTGTCACGCGTTGACGAATGCAGCAACCTATGTTTTGTATTATTTGAAACGTTATTGCCTAGTCGTTTTTATACGGGACATAGGATAAAATCATTTGAACTCTTAAACCTATTCAAATTCTATGACTAATATGGTTGTGATTTTGAGGAGCAAGCACATTTGTATATATCTATATGCTATCCGAAATAGACTAATAGCTATTTTCACCGGATGTTACATTCTGAAAAGAGACGATGCAGCATTAATTAACTGTTTCTACTAAGCCTATATGTTTTTACAAAAAAAATAATAACATCATATAGGCCTATGCGTTGAATTTAATAGGTATATAGGCTTTATATATACACATATACAGTATATATTTATATGTGCGTGGATGCGTCTGTGTATCTGTTTGTGTTTGTTTATATTTATGTTTATGCATACACTATTTATAATGTACATATATGCTTACACAGTACATTATGTAAACAGAACGTATACTATTCCTGTTCAATAATTGATTCTGTTCATTGGATATTACTGCATTTCCTGCTTTCTTGTATTAATTATAGAGAATATTGACAATTCATATAAGATATATTAGACATCATCTCTTTTCCGATACTGTCTACTTGAATTTACAATTAGGTTTATTTTTAATAATTCCTTTATAAGATTACTTTACTTTAAAACATATTACTTTCATTATTATTGTTGGTGTTATTTATTTATCAAGACGTACTTCTAAAATTAGATAAATTAGTAATAACGAACCGGATGAGGGTCAAGCCATTGTAAACTTAAGCATGCGCGTGTAAATCTTGGATTGGGGGCGGACTAAACATGTTTATTTTATTGTCTAATCAGCATATTCAAAGGTATCAATGTCTACAATTAACTTCTACCCCTAATTTTTGGTTGGTTGTCACGAACTCTGTTTTTGTAGCAACCGGTACCACCGACAGCATGACAAACTCCATCCGAAATTGGGCAACAGTCATGAAAGTCTCCGATTGCAGAAGGGCAACACATTTCACCCTGAGCACAACATCCACTTATATTAGGTTGAATATGCCAACAGCAGACTTCTCCATTTACGTCACAGATATTATTCGCCGTGCAATTACCTAGTACAGGACGCTGAGTGGTTTCCAAAACTGGTGGTTTTGTTGTGGTTGTTTGTTCCACTATTGGAGTTTGTGTTACAGGTTCAGGGGTGACTACAGGAGGTAACGTACCGCAAGGAGGGGGAACTAAATGTGCCCAATTGCATAGCTCTAGGTAAACATCCCATCGTAAATCTACAATAAAAGAAAATTTAAAAAAATCAATAACAGAATCAATACTATAGCTGTAATTAGTGATAAAGTATTATGAAAAAATGACACGATACTTTGTACAATGGCGCCATCTATCTAAACAATTGTTATTACACGTATTAAAAAGGGTATAAATAGTAAAGACCTTACTCGAAGGACAACATTGGGTTCCAACATTTATATTGTTCATACATGTAAAGTAGCATTTGCAATCAAGGTTTACTAGTGGATAGCGTCCATCTGGTATTCCATTACAATTGACCTGATTTCCACAAGGAGGAGGACTGACCGATTCTCTGAAAAGTTTTATAAATATTAGTTATTGCTTATTTTAATAATCTCAATAATTTTTGAAATATAAAACAAAATTTTAAACAAAGAAAGATATGTCTTTTCATCTAAAAGAGAAAAAAGATAATAATATGAAAGAATTGAAAAAATGTTTGATAATTACAAATCACATTTTCTTTTCACATGGTTATAAACGTATGGTTTGGTGCAAAATACTGGAAATTCTTGTTGATTTCTACACTCAACGTAGTAGTTACATGCCCGATGAATATGTTCACCATCTGGTTTACCTATACAGTCGTTGCAAATAGCGAACTGCAAAAGAGTAAATCCCAATAATAAAGTTATCAAACGATGGATCATCTTGCGCGTAATAAATTAATCTGTGATTTAAATTCTTTACTTATAAATATCAGTCTTAATCGGTTAAGAGAGTACTTTATCAAATCTTATACGTAGGTGTTTAATTTAGAATTTCGATTGCTGCACTTAACGCGTATTTTCTAAAACGTACTGCATATTCATGAAGAAAACTATGGTCAACAGTTCGCCCAAGTGCGAATCTTCGTTTCCTATTGTGATTGAAAATTCCGTACCATAATTACTCTGTCTTTCATCTAGGGAGACATATTTTATAATTTGTTGTCAGCCCTTTTTACACCCCTTTATTTTTTAGTACAATTTCGCTCCTCTCAAATGCACTTGAGTTTGAACTTTATCCACTGATTTCTTTTCATTTCAGAAGATTTGTCACTAACCCAAAATTTACAAAATTATAAATTTATTAAATTTATCAGTTATTATCTCTCCACAAATGATAAGTGGATTGTGATATAACTGTAATTTAAAAGTCCTATCTTCAGAAGAGGTACTAGCAAGAATGTTAATCGAAATAATATATTAAATAATATCACATGTTACTTACACTAAAACAATAAACAATAATTAGAGAATTAATGATAACTTAGTATTTTATAGATTTTATCTTTGAACACTCCAAACAAAGATACGAGTGCACCAAATAATTAAACTAATCAAAAAGACCATGCCTTACAAAAAGAAAATAACCAATTTTTTTCTCTACAGCTCAATAGAAAATCTAGTTAGACAAAATCTTTCTATTTATCATCGGAATATTATATCTAATCTAAAACTATCAATCGTTCTTAACTGGATAATTTTTTATTGAATATGTATGATAACAAAACTGAAGTATACTTTGCATGTAGAGCTTACAGTAGAGTATATAACATATAACTATGTGGGAGTAAACCAACATTTTACACGAGATTCAAGCGTTTTTATACATCTAGATTATCTTTAATAAAGTTTCCGATACTTGTCATTCGCTGGAGAGCATTTAATGATTTTCGATTTGTAGGAGATGATGGTATATCTTTTCTAATAGCTTTCCGCCTGAAATCTGATTTTGATCTGGGTCCCCAAGAATTTCTATTCGGATCTAATTCTGAAGGAATTACGAATAGAATATCGATGTCTTTCTCCGGACCTTCATCCATTTCAATTTTAAATTGATCGCTTTGTTTATCAAAGGAAAATGATACTGCTTTCTTAAAATCATTTCTCATTTGCTTGAGACGACTACTACATCCATCCGGTTGATCTGATCCACCTTCGTTTTCAGAGTCTTTGTCTTTTTCATCTTCTTCCTCTGGATATGGCTCTAGGGGTAGGTCAAACATTGGCCACAATTGGTGATAATTCTTTATGATTTCGTCCATCTTTGACTTGAAAGTTAAACTTTTAAGTTCAGGCTCGGGTGCAATGGGCTGTAAAACTTTTCGAAGCATAAGGGGCAAAAAGCCGCCGGCAAATGTTGCCAACATTTGATTAGTTGAGGATACTTGATAAATTTCACCAAACGACATTACGACAATTAATACAAATAATAGGAAGATTACGATAATTAGAAACCTCTTTGTAGCTGCTAATAGGGATAAATAAACAGGACCAGGACTTCCAGATACTCTAATTTCGCAAAGTTCCTCAAATAATTTTCTAGGCACTCTGGGTACATCGTCTGAGTCGATAAATAAAATTAAATCATTCAAATCCCAAAAAATATTTTGCGGGAGGAGAGCTTCTCCATCCTCTCCACTTGCTATGTCATCAGGATTTTCGTGTTCAGCTTGATCACTAGCCTCTTGGGCTTTAAATCCCATATTTTCTTGCAGATAAGAGGGAAGGGATGTAACTTCAGAGATACCATGTATTCTATCCTTTACTTCTGCAAACATGGCTTGATTTAGCTTTAGATATTGCTTGGCAACATTATTATAGCAATCGTAAGAGTATAGAATTACAAGTAAGGATAGAGTAACATATCGAAGAACCGCTCCTGCATTGACAATTATACCCATTAAAGTAAACACGAACATTTCAACCATGTAGCCAACACATTCTGCCATGAGCATCATTACGGCTGCCATTGCAATGATACACATTAAACCTACTAAATTTTGCCATGCCCTCAGTACAATAAATTTAATTTTATCTCTGTTTGTTTTTTTAGCACTTGATTCCATCTCACTCTGTTGTTGCTTAAGCATCTGATCTGTTTCTTCCGATTCAAATGAAGAAAATGTTCCTATACTATCTTGTTGAATAAGGCGATCTTTAGTTACCTCTTTATCAGTTTCTTTCTCTTTGTCTACATCCTTTTCTTTATCGTTGTCCTTCTCTGTTTCTTTATCTTTGCATTTCTCTTCATCTTTATCCTTCACTTTTTTCTTATCTCCGAGATTCTCAGAGCTAATTTTGTGAAGGTTAATTTTTGAGTCAGCTTTTGATTTTCTTCTTTGTTTAAACTCTCGAAGGAGGCTACCTGTTTTAAGCTTTTCCATTTCCTCTTCTAATTTCTTATTTATTCTTTGCTTATCCGCCATGAATAAAATTTCATCATCATCATCTTCTTTTAAGGTAGAAGCATCTCTAGCATATCTCAGCATTCTAAATATGAGATAGAATAAGGGCAGACAATAGATTACGCAAACTAACAAAGAAAATGGTATAGCAAATGGCCAATAAATTAATCCTACGATAATTCCAAGAAGTCCAAATTTCCTCATAGGATACAAAATATTGAAAGTTAAAAACTTTAAAGAAGAGAGCCAAACTGAATTCCTTAATTCCCTAAAAGATTTTATCATAACTCTTTGGAAATGAGAATCTTTCCCCCTTTGATGTGAGTATGCTAAAAAGCAAGCTGTGAAAATGTAAACTATATATATTCCAATGAAAAGTCCATGGGTCGGACCGAGAGAGTGCATAAACCTAAAATTGAAACGGATTGTCTTTCCAAGTTTATCGGTGGCTTTAAATCGGGCATCAATTTCCTCGCTTTCATACATATAGAACAGGGTTATTCTTATGTAATATGGAAGTGGAAGAAGTAGGATTAGCATTATTCTTGTTAACAATTTGCAAAAATGAATCCATTTTATATCCTTTATCTGCTTCACAGGTAATATAGGAGAGTCACAACAGTCATTAAAAGGTGAAATTTCCTTTAATTTGCACAGACAAATAGCTCTTTTCAAAACTTTAAACAAGCCTACAGGAACCTTGTTCTCCAATAACAGTTTTCCGTAGTTAATCAATAATCGATAGGACGATATCTATAAGGTAATAAAAAATTTGTAGAAGTATCGACAAAATTCTTATTTCTTTTCAAAGAACGTAATTACCATATAATACAAAAATTATAAGTGCAATAAAATGAGAGAACATAAAAAAACAGAACATATAAATAATATAGTAACTTCTAAAAGATTAAGGACTAAGGAAGATCTATTAAACAGTTCTTTTATGACAATTCCTTTTTTGCTGTACTTCATACATTTTTCTTTTTACCTTTTGTAAAATAGACTCAGATAAAACTGTTTCGAGTTTATGACACATAAATGGCACGCTCTATATGGCATGAAATAGTTGAATAAATATAGGACATAAAAAGTTTCACAAACAGACATAAAAGGTCATTAGAATCTATTCTTTCTTAACAATAAAGAAAGTATAAAATTTGAAAGAGGGGGAAAATATTAATAATTGAAAATTTTACGTTTCGTTATTACCTTTACTCTTATTCTGTCTCCTGGTGTAAAATTTTTCAACTCCAACTTACATGTCGGAAATCCCCTCTCGACGCTTGTTAAATCAATAATCTTTTTCGATCTGGCCACGTATCTTTCTACATTCCCAGGATTAGCAACTGTTATAAACTTGACTAGTGGCTCCTTTAATTTTACTAAATATCTAACTCTATGAGGCTGCGAAGTATACAACCAACGGGGTATCATTAATGGCCCAAATACAAATACCAAAACTTTAAGAATGAGAAGAAGAACGTTTAATAATTTTACCCAAAAGTTATAGATATCCTTCGAGCACGTAATTTTTTTTTTTTGAGCGTCCCAATGACAACATCTATCTTCGAAATCCGCGTATATACTTGATGTCATGATTATTTCATGACAAACTCTTTCAAAAGGTTCAATTTGGATATGAGCATTTTCACCTTTTTCAAAACCGTGGAAGATGGCATCTAAAAGAATATCCATTTTTTTAGGACCCGAAATTTCAGCGAAGCAACCTGAAGGAACGTCTCTCAGCTCTATTCGTTCAGTGATGACACCCAATTCTAAGGTAAAAACCGATAATATTCCATAATTAAAAGCTAAAGCCAACAAAGTTTGGCCATGCTTTTGAAATGCCCTATAAAATTTATTGGGTTTAAAATAATGATCTGATGTTCTAAACGGGTCAGCAGAGGCATTAGGAAAGGAAAAGTCATAGACAAGCAATTTTATCCTCATGGCGACCAATTCCTTTATCCTCCCGTAAACGTTAGCATCGATAACCTCAACTCCGCATTCGCCGGTATACTCCCGATAAGTTGTATTTCTTTGAGAAGCATCTTGAGTTGAGTTCAAAAAAGCCACGTTTATTTGAAGAATAATTACAAGTAAAATGAGAGTTTTCATTGTTTCTTTCGCATTCTCCTAGGTCACTTATCACTGTCACAATTCAAATATTAGAGATTGGCCAAAATCAAAATGGCGATCTATATATATATACCTGCAATGAAAACGCCCTTGTACTTTAAAGGAAGCACTTGAGCGATGTTTCTTACGTATATTAATTAGCACTTGAGCCTACACAGCAATAGAGAAGCCAGAATGCTGAATCTATGGGTGTAGTTATCTATTGTCATTCAAATTATCTCAAGATCTTCTTTGCAATATTACTAATATTTACACACACCTGATAGTTTGAATATTACTTTTGAAGATTGAATTTTCAAAGGACGTATAAACTTTCAGGACAGTCGTATCTTGGAGACTTTACCATTACAAATACTATTGATCTGAAAATCACGTTTCTTTAATATAATACCCAACTAAGTTAGGCGGCACCTATCGATCAATCGCAAATTCAACCTATGTGGTGAAAAGAATATGATTTTTTTTAAAGATATACCGCCACCTATTGTTAGAGAAAAAGAAAATAAACACGTTTAAGACCAAAAAAATAACCAACTTTTACAACTAAATTCTGCCTGGAAAACCTTCAAATATTTGTATTTGATTTGCGAACAAAATAAGTATATTTGGTATAATTTCAATATAAATTAAATATCGAGTAGCTGATCAAATCAGGGCTGAATTAGTAGATAATAAACAAAACTTTAAACCGGTATAGTTACATGTAAATAGACAAAAAAAAAGACAAATTTAGCACGCACGAAAAACATTTACATATAATTGTTGCGCAAAAGTTGATAAATTCATTCTATATATAACCTCTTATTACAATTTTAAAAGTATATTTTAATGTTTGTTTATCAGTTATCTACCTTTCATATTTGCTCTATTGACAAGAAAATATAGTTTTTTGACATTTTTCAGTCATAAAAAGATAAAAATAAAATATAATACTAAAAAACTAAAAAGAAAATACAAGGAAAGTAACACAAATAAAAATTGAACATATTTTATTCTGACAGAAATGTATTAAAAACTCTTTTGAACGAACAAACATAGGAAATTTTCTTATGTTTGGTATAATAAATATACATTAATAACTTATCACGCAGTTCTTAATTAAATTAATTAGGAATTGGTATCCTAATCTAAAAGTGATGGATATAATTAACAAAGAGAAAATCTGCAATTTATATATATATATATATACATAGATTAGAATGTGCATTGCATTGCTTGATTTGATTGTTAAAAAAAAAAATATGTCACTAAAAAAAAATTGAGACCAGATGCAGTTGATAAAATATTTCTGAGATTATTATTATTTTCTTTTCTCTTTATAAAAGATATCAGTTCGATGACGAAATTGCAAAAAGTGAACTTTTTTCTTGTTTCCAATTATGTGGAAACAGATTAAAAATCAAAAATCATCATCTGCTCGAGACGTGCATAGACTACAACATTTCTTGTTAGACTTTTCAACTTTTTCAACACCGTTGGCAAAGACATTTATTGCTTTCCTCTCCATTTTAACATGAAGAGATCTTTCACGTACGACTTCCCCATCGCAATTCCAATTTGGCGTGTCCATTGACGCAGCTAACACTTCAACTTTTACATCAGTTGTTCTAAAGGATTCAACATATGGCAACTTTAATGCGTTCGTGCTATCTTTTGCTAGAGCTATTAGAAATCTCAAGAATTGAAATCTGGAGCACTCATTAACGATTAAGATAACTGCACAACCATCTCCCAAATGACTGTAAGGACTTCCTCCAGTCGTAGACATGGGACACCTGCATGAAATTGTAAAAATACTGAAAACGGCAACATTTCTTTCAATGCGACGTTCTTCTAAACTTGAATTATCATCTTCCCGACTGCAACGAAGACAGTTTTCGTGGCACACAGAATCCACCACATCAGGTATCTTTTTATAGGTAATTCGAACACGGGTACTTCTCATAGATAACAATGTTCTAAATCCAGCTGCGTCGTAGCGACGTTTTCCTAGAATTCTTCTCCAAGGCTCAGCTCTTGCCAAAAGATCCCCAAAGTATCCAACAGAAAGCATACAAGTATGATGAGCTATTAGTCGATCTTCTGCATATATATTTGATACGTCTAATGATATTTGGCAGCCTCTTACAACCTGAAGAGCGGCACTTATTGCATCGACTTTAGGTCCACAAATAGAGCAGGCTACAGCATTTGTACTACCACACGGAATAATTGAGATAGGAAGTGATGAATCTGGTAGTAAACCATGTATGGCTTCAGAATAGAGACCATCTCCACCGACTAAACAAATTCCATCATAGAGAGACAGATTTTGGTTCTTTAAGATATCTCTATTTATTAATGAAAGAAAAAATAAACAAAACCTTTAGGGAATTTTTTAATATCAAACCTGCAATGATTTTTGTGTTTGGTTCTTACAACAACTGTTTCGATATTGGCCATCCTAAAAACTGGTTCAACACATTTTCTGAATTTTCTTACTCCAGACTTACTACCGCTAATCGGATTAATAAAAATTAATAATCTCTTTGGGCGTTTAATAACATGCTTTCTTAAAATTTCTTGTCCAAAATGTAACCATTTTGAAACGATTGTATCATGTGGAGATGTAATAACAAGACGCTTTAGTCGCCATCTATCAGCCTTTTTCTTATGCATGTACCAAATTTCAGCCGATAAGCAGGGTACGACTGTTTGACTCTGTAAGGAAATTTTAACATTTGCTGTCTAATTCATTGACTGATTTTGAACTGTATACTCCAAAAACATGAATGAAAAACCAATCATATTATATTTAAGTTGGAAAATAGCTCTATAATAGTAACATTGAGATAATAATAATAAAATATGAAAAATAATAATAGTATAGGGGGCATTACAATCGAAATTGTTCAAACTAGGACAGTTCAAATTTTAGAAATAATAGAGTATACAAATAAAACAAGATAAATTAACTTTATTATAATACTCTTAAAATGAAGTCTGGTACATGAAAATATTTTGAAAAGCTGTGGAATTTTTTAAAATATCTCAAAATCAATGTTCTTAAAACGATTTTCTTTTTTCTCTTTTAACTCTTTAAGAAAGATTTCTACAAGAAATGAAAATAAAATACTAAAGAACAGCTAGTTATTTAATTTTTAATATATGTTACAAATGTAAAGAAAGAGAGCTAAGGTACTGAGAGTAAGGGTTTTATAGAAATTTATAAATGATTTGTTTTAGATTAAGCTTGAATTACCAGTGAATGATAGCCAGACAGCAACTGTTATAGGTTTGCGAATGAAAATTTCTACTTATGTTAACATTCAACAACTATCAACTTACGTAGGATCTAGAATGCAAACCAGAAAAACAATTTCTTTCGCTGCCTTTACATTCTTCCCTTATGCAGAGAATTTGTTCTATTGGAACAGATTTTTTCGAATGATGCAGATCTACGAAAGAGATATTATAATCGACATAAAAGCATTATAAAATAAAATAGTGACCTCCGTTTTCGAATATTCCTTCATTTGTTTCAAACCATTCTAAATGTGTTTCGCCAAGGCACACATTATAACAGATCCGATTAATAGTAAAAATATTTTCTAAAACGACTTCGTTGTTTACAGCCAGCGCCATTACTACCTGGTCCCACTAAATTCAGAGTGGAAATTGAAATAACTTATTAAGTACAGCTAACTTGAATCAATACATTATATTGAATAACACGATTAAAGTGGTAGTTTCATCGTGTTATACTAAGAGCTTAAATATATAAATATAATAGGAAAAATTTGATCAGACTGCTATTCAGATATCTATCTGTATATTAGTGCTTTACATGTCCATTGAGTGTCAAAGTTTGCTAACAACTGTAATATCAAACTTTAGACAGCAGTTCAAAAATCTAGCATTCAATCCTAGAGTTCTTTAAATATACAAAGTAATAATTACTTGGGTAATTTCTATAAAAAAAATTTCTGCATATCATTAATAATTTTTTTCTATTATTTCAAAATCTAACTTTACTAATTAATATACTTAATTAGCATATTCAAAAAGAGAACAAGATATTCAACAATGAAAAAGAACGTTATATAGTAGGAATTTAGCTCCTATTATAATATATACATTAATATATATTTAAAGAATAATGATAAAGATAAAAGGAATTACTGATAAGCTTATTGATGTTTTTTAAACTTAAATATGGATTTAATATTTAACATTTAGGGTAAATTTAATTTTTTTTTAAATATTGATTTTTTGACTTTTGTGTAATAATTTTCCGAAACGTTTGCGGTTAGTAGTCTTACTGCCAACATGTCGCTTTTTTTGTAACTTGATCGAAAATCGCTTTAAATAATCATTGTTGGAAATTGAAAAGGACTTGTTAAGGTTTTTAAAGGAAAAATCGTACAATCTCATATTTGCTTATAAACTAACAATTGCGTGACAGACTCCTTCTAATCATTCGGATTTCACTTCCTATTATCGCTCATTTGCGAGAATGTTATGATTTTCCCGTCGTGTTGCAGTAAGTCGTCTCTGCGTGTTATGCGATAAATGCTATTATTTTTCTTATTTAGATCTTCGGAATATAATTTCAAGACTTAATAGAACTACGTCAATGTCGGAACGTCACAAGAAAGATGACGAAAATGTTGATGAATCTCCGATTGAAGAGATTCGGGAAGGCTTATGCCATCCTCGACCTATGCTATTCCTGATTCTGTGGTATTTCTTCTCAGCTTGCACTCTGTTTCTAAACAAGTACATTCTAACAACACTAAAAGGGGAACCATATCTTCTAGGAACAGTTCAAATGATAATGACAACCAGTTTAGGATTTATTCAAATGTATTTGCCATTGGGGATGTATAAGCCAATAAAACGACAGGGAAAACCTCCAAACTTTTGGAGGAATATGATAATTGTCGGATCAACTAGGTTCATAACCGTATTATTAGGTTTAGTTGCTCTTAAATATGTTGCCGTCAGTTTCACTGAAACTGTAAAGAGCTCAGCTCCCATTTTTACCGTTATGATATCAAGATGTATATTGGGTGAAAGAACTGGAGTCTTTGTGCAACTATCTCTCATTCCTATAATGGGGGGATTGGCTTTGTGCTCTGCATATGAGTTATCATTCAACATTCAGGGCTTTTTTGCGGCTCTCGCAACCAATCTGACAGAATGCCTACAAAACGTTTATTCAAAAATGTTGATTAGTGGTGAAAAATTTAAATATACGTAAGTTTTTACCTGTCCCTAATATTCTCTTTCTTTTACATAACATAATTCACTCAAAGTTAAATATCATTCATTTAACGTTATTTGAAAGTCATATAGTTGTCTGTTAATGGACTTTTCTTTGGCGATAAAGTCTATATTGAATATTTCTGGCAAATATTTATTAAATGAAATGTTCAATTCTGATAAATTTGCCCTTCCATCATCAAGAAATGTGAATTACACAGATAATCTTTAGCACCTTCACATATTTTAATTTCTCAAAGAACTAAGTAATAGTTTATCTTTTTTATTGAACAGACCTGCAGAACTTCAATTCTACACTTCTCTAGCATCGATAGTAGTACAAATTCCCACATGTGCTTTAATCATGGATTGGGGTAGAGCAGAAGATAGTCTAACCTACAAAATGATAATTAGTTTAGTTTTAAACGGCATTTTTTTTCATTTCCAATCTATAACTGCTTATGTTTTAATGAGCTACATATCTCCCGTGACTCATTCTGTTGCTAATACCGTGAAACGAGCTTTTTTAATCTGGCTCTCTATTTTAATTTTTGGAAATTCTGTAACTTTCTTGTCGGGCTTGGGAACTGTCGTCGTTACTGTTGGTGTTCTTTTGTACAACAAAGCAAGAGACTATGATGCAAGAAGAATGTCAGCCCTTCAACCGAGATCTATTTCTATAGCAAGAAAAGATGGTGACGTTATACAAGCCTAAATTATTTCGCAAATTATCCTTTTTTTCAATTTTCTTCTTTAAAAGATAAACTTCAGAAGTTTAACTTATTGTTTTAGGATTTTAACAAATTTATTATGACAAAATAATTACGTTTGTATACACGTCATGCAGAAATAAGTCACTTTTCTTTGCGTCATAGGATTGCTAAAGAACCCAAAATTTGAAAAGGATCGTTGTGCTTTTCTCATTGCTTCTATTAAAACAATAGTAATTATTTTATCTTCTCTCACAAACCATAATACGCTTAGCAATTGGTGACTTGAAAATGAAAGCGATAATTTAACAGCTCGTGATCAAGTTCATTAACTAAGTGCCTTTAAATAATTAATTTCACTTTTAAATATATAATGGAATTCATAATAATGCTTAAAATTTTCATCTAACATTTATATAGTTGCATTTGTTATTGTTAATGTCATTATGGGATTAAATAAGGTAAAATCACCCAAAATTCTGCTGTTTCAGTGAAGTTTTTTCTTTAGTATGTTATTCTTCTTGAAATGTAAAAAAACTATATATACTTCTATATTATTTACATTTTTCATCATATTTATTAATTGATCTATTTATAAAAATATATATTAATTATATATATATATATATTATCTATTCGTAATGTTTAAATGCTTAACGTTTTGGCCAATTTTGCAAAAAACTGTGATATTGATACTTAAAATTCTAGTAACATCTGTTTTGTTTTCAAAATTCAATAAATACAACTGAATTTCTCTTATTGGTTTTATTCATACAAATATAACAAACATTGGAATAAAGTTTGATAGTTTTAATCTTTATAAGTCTTCCTCTTTGGCACAAATTCACTAAAGGCGGCTTCCCAGTTATTATTATTCTGCTTTATCCTAAGTAAGATGCCTACAACTTGATCAATAGTTAAACTCTTGCTACCACGTGTCCAATCCAAATATCTCTCTAGAGGAAACCTTACGGACCTGATCTTTTCCTTTTTGGCTTTGGCAAACGTTAAAGGTACTTCTTCACTTCTATCGACAATTCCTCCGATAATGTATATAGCATTATGATCGTATTCTTTCATTGTTCTTGCTCCGTTAGGCGACAGGTAAATAAGATTTTCCTTATCATATATGTCCTGGAAGTCGTTATTACTAACTGTCCATGGTATATTACTCAAGTCTTTTCCAAAGAAGTGCATTTGATTAAAGAATCTACCTTCGCTTAAAACGTTATAAAATGAAAAATGAAATGGTTCTTGATTCATCTTGTTGATTGAATGAGAATATTGGAGCTGAGTGACAAAGTTTTTGACTTCTCTGTCAGTCATCTTATTTTCAAATGACATATCAAAGAGTAAAGGAGGTCCAAATCTCATGGCATGGCATAAATTGTTGTAATAATGTTGATTCATAGTCGTCTCCCTAACAAAAAAATATATGTTATTATAGAAGTTAAAACTCTTTTCAGGTTTTGGCTGCAGAGCTTTTTTTTGTTTTCTCTTCTTCTCATTTTCAATTTTCTTTTCAGTCTTAAACCAAAAGTTATACATCCTTCTTCGTGAAGCTACTGATGGTTTCTTAAGTATTGTGCACCACATTTCTGAGGTCATTTCATTAGGAACTCGAACTCCAGTTGAAAAGAATACATCATATTCTAATTTCAGAATTTTTAATTGCTTCTCTTCTTCTGGTGTTAAATTGGTAAGGATTTTCTTTGCATCTTCCACAGTAATTTTGTCAAATGGTATTTTTGGGGATGGTATTGTCGTTTTATAACATAGATCATCTGGCTTACGCTTTTCTAGTGTTTTTGGATTAGTTAAGTAAGTGCGTGTTGTTGGTATTAATTTAAGCACGTGTGAACATCGTCGAAGGGCTTGCATTATCGCCCACTTTCAATTCTGTTTTAAAAGTGAAATTCGATTATTAAGATAGTTATTAAGTAAAAACTATTTAAGAAACAATATAAATCTTACTTATAACAGCAAACAAAATTATATACAAATTAAGCTATAATCTTCTGTAAAGATATTTCTTGCAGATGAAACCTTCCAATGCTCCTCTTTGGGTTGCAAAACTTCTAGCAGAGATTTATACAGATTCTTATTTAAATAATCTTGATTTATTATTCATTGCCCACAAGTCATATTTATTAAATACACTATTCATAACTAACTAATTTTGATCAGCCTTTCAATCAAAGGAGAAGAACATTTTTAGGATCTCTGGGTTGCACAAATGTATGTAATTTGTTTCTTACGTTCAAAAGATGTTAATATAGTTAATTAAATGTAAAAAATCTACGAAATAAATCCAGCTTATGTCCTCTATTATATTTTTTAGTATTGCGTAGAAATTGTTACTTTTAGAAAACACGTTATCATATTTTATATAGCTAAGTTTATCCTGAATAAACTCTGCAATATATAAAACCTGTCCTCTTTGTCATTTAAGTCTGCTAGCTGATTTGAATTTCATATATTTTATTTTAAAAATTTCCTGGAGGAAAGAATTATTTAATCATTTTTTAAAGGAAAACAGCTTTTTCAAAAGGGACCGCTACATAATGCCAAGGACGTTCATTCGTATTTTCGTAAAAAAACAACTTTATTTCCTTTTCAGGAAGGATATCTTCATGATATATTTTAGAATTATTTAAACTAAATCGGAAATTAGTTTATTAATTTTGTACGAAATTTACTATTGCGTAAGATGGCTGCGGCCACGGAATGTTGTTAACAGACGACACAGAAAGCAAACTATACATTATCAGAGAGTTTTGATTAATTATGATAAAAGGTAATCCAGCCGTTCATTCTAATCTGATGAGAATAGAAGTTAGGCTCATTATTTTTAAATACATCATACTTTTTCATTTGTTTTTTCTTGTTTGATATTGGCGTCCCTAGTTACCAATTTTATTTTACTAGATTTAAATATGAGCGAAAAAAGTGAAGAATTTAATCCTGATTCAGATGAAGATGACTACAATGATATTTATTCGACAGAAAGGCCTGTTGAAAATTGCACTGATACAAATGTAAGAAATAGTATTTTTGAAACGTTAAAGTTAATTATTAACTATCACAAACTCCAGGATAATGCTATATTGCTGTCAATGAATGATTACTTTACGAGAATCCAAGATCAATCAGATTCCTTATTAAAAGATTTGGAAGAATGTGACATATTGATGGAGGAAGCAAATTGCAAAAGTATTTTTTAATAGTATTAATAATAAAATTTCTATGAAATATTCACCAATTATTTTTCTTAATCTAGTGATACATAGGGATGAAGAAGATGATGAGGAAGTCAAACGTCGTAAGGATGTAAGATTAAAAATAAAAAATTACCTTTACACCAGTTTAATTCCATACATAATTTCCAATCAGATTATCAAGCAACTTGAAGAAGAAGACGAAAAGGAACTTGCAGAACTTAGAAGAGATGAAAATAATGGCGAAGAACAATTTTTTGCCACTGAAGTTTCAGCTATCGAGGAAACTAAGGACGATAAAGGTTTATTATTTAAAGTATATCTATTTCAAGATTAATGATCCAAAAAATGTTTTGCAGAAGAGAATGAAATTAATGAAAACAATGGAGAAATTATTTTAGCAACAGATATTGAAAAAATGGAGAGAGACTTACGAGAAAAAATCATTCAATTTAATAAACAAGCAATAGAAAAGGAAAAGGAAAGGAAACAAGTAAGCTCACTTTGACAACAAACTTTTTACTATTTGTATTCTTATCATCGTCTTTTTGACAGGTCGAAGAAAATATTTTAAAGCCGTTAAAAGAAATTGAAGAGAGAAAAGCTGTGCTGAGGGAAGAGAAACGAGCATGGATAGAAGACGAAAAGCATAATCTAGTTGAAATTAATAAAGTACTTTTATATTTAGTATAATAGAGTTATTATTTAATTCTTAACATCCACTATTTCATACAGAAATTAGAAGAAGATAATGAAAGGGAGAATGAATCTCTGCTTGAACGTTTGATGAAATCCCAAAAAAAATATGAGGTATTTAATAAACTTTCAATACCTCTTGCTTTTAGTACAGTTACATTATAATTTAGGAAAGAATAGAACAACTTGGCAGAGTTCAAGCAAGTGAATATGAAGAATTTAACAAACAAGCTGAATTTGAAAAGCAGAAGAAAGAGAATCAACAAATTAAGGCCGCCATAAGCATTCAAACGACCTTCAGACGATACTGGTAAGTAAAATTCACTCCTCAATTGTAATATACATGAATCTGACTGTTTTTAGCGCTCGTAAACTTTATGGAGAAGCTATTGACGAAAGAAGATATAATGCTCGCATTCATTATGAACAGAAGCGAATAGCGGAAATTGAAGAACGAAAGAGAGAAGCAGAGATAATGAAAAAAGAAAAGCAAGCTGAAGAAGAACGTATTCGTTTGGAGAAAGTACAACTCGAAGAAGCAGAAAAATTACGAAAAGAAGAAGAACGGTTGGAAAAAATACGACAAGCAGAGAAGAAAAAGCAAGAGGAGGAAAATTTGCGATTGGAGAAACTAAAGCAAGAAGAAATGAAAAAAAAGGAGGAAGAAAGGAAAAGGCAAGAAGAGGAAAAGAAGAGGCAAGAAGAAGAAAAGAAGAGGCAAGAAGAGGAAAAGAAGAGGCAAGAAGAGGAAAAGAAGAGGCAAGAAGAGGAAAAGAAGAAGCAAGAAGAGGAAAAGAAGAAGCAAGAAGAGGAAAAGAAGAGGCAAGAAGAGGAAAAGAAGAGACAAGAAGAGGTAAAGCAGAGGCAAGAAGAGGAAAAGAGAAAGCAAGAAGAGGAAAAGAAAAGGCAAGAGGAAGAAAAGAGAAGAGAAGAGAAGAGAATACAAGAACAAGAGCGATTACATCTAAAAAAGATCCAAGACGAAGAAGAAAAAAAAAGACAAGAGACAGAAAGAGTTCTGAAGTTGAAGCTCTCAGAAGAAGAGGAAAGAGGAGGAAAAGTTGAACGTTATACAGACAAAGACAAAAAGAATATTATAGAAGAATTACCAACGGACAAGGAGAAAATGCGTTTGGAGAAAATAAATAGAGAATTGGACGAAATACGAAAAAGAAACTCTAAAGCTACAACACTTGACGAAAATCAAGAAAAACAAAAAAGCGGTTTAAGCGACACGGACTTGGCTGAGTTAGAAGAAATAGATAATAGATATAATAAAATTGCAAAAGTTCTCTCTCAAATAAGAGAAGATAGAACAGAAAAAACTGTTTATGATAAAAATTTGGAGAGTAAAGTTATGACCACTTATGGAAAAAATAAATTCGAAGAATCTCTTCAACAATTTTCCGCTGTACCGAAACCTCCATCAGATTCGCCATCCAATGGTCGATCAAATCTTAATCAAAGACTAAATGAGAAACAAATGTGTGTATTTAATAATCTTTATTTGACTTCTTGACTTGGTAGCTAATATATTTGTTTGTAGGGAAAAGAAGAATGCTGCAGCCACAAAAATTCAAGCCCTGTGGAGAGGCTATAAAGCTCGACAAGATTTTGATACATATATTAAAAGGTGCTTAGCTGCTATAACTATACAACAAGCATGGAGATCATACAAATATAATAATGAATATGATCTTTACAAACACAATGCAGCAATTCTTATTCAGGTTTGCTGATCTCTTAGGTCTTATATATCTTCCATTGATATCTTATTTTATTCAGAAAACATGGCGAGGTTATAGAGTGAGAAAGAAACTTGATAGTGTAAAACAGCTATTCCTCAAGTCTGATGTAGTAAGAGAAACAGCTGAAAGTGAAAAGAGTGACGAAGAGGAGGAAATTGATTTTAATTTCAACGAGGATTCAATTGATATTGTGATAAGACCATCTGATGTTCCTGATTTGTAAGTAATTTAGTTATCATATCAATATACTATTCAATACTTGTTGTTATAGACAAAACGATATAGTTCTTCCACCTTTGTCTACTACTGACAATCAAAGTTCAAATCAACCCCCAAATATACCAGTGGAAGCTTGGAGAGCCTCACCCCTAAATAATTCAAGAATGAAGCCTCCACTTCCCCCACTTCTATCGAGAGCTTCATCACGCATAGCAGATCCTGATATAACGTCACAAAGAACTTTTGCGTCTAAAAAGGAGGAAGAACTACAACAAGAATGGTATGTACTTTGCAAAATAGGAAAAAACGCAGATCAATTGATAATTTTTAATAAAATGATATTTCAGGGGTTTCAAAAATTCTCAAACAGCCGCTCTCATGTTAGAAAGGGCGAAAAAAATGAAATATAATTCTGAAAGACGCAAGAAAATCAGTAAGTTGGACGCCAAACAGCGCCTGGCACTATTTAAAAAATTTGAGGGAGAGAAGCCGTCGGTTCAAGCTGTAAAGAAGGGTGTTGAACGAACTGAATATTTTCAAGGGGTGCAAAAGAATAGTGAAAAAGAACAGAAAACAAAAGTATTGGAAAATTCTTCTAAAGAAAATAGGACTTACGAATGGATACATACACAAATTTCGAATTTTGATGTTCCATTGTCTAGCTCTAGAATTAATCAGAGCGAAAATCTCCCTAAGCTTGATAACAGAGTCCTTTCTGGTGGACGATCAAATTTAACAGTATGTAAATAAGAATTTATAACTATAAATTCATTATATTCATTATTTTTATAGGAAAGTCCTATTTCCATGGAACTACAATCTATAGGCGATTCAACTATAAGTGGAACAAGAAGATTTTCCGCAACAGATTTTAGTAAGTAAACTCTGTTGGTAATTTACAGCTACGTTATAATCGTTAAATTGTTACTCGTAGAACCAAGAAAAGGATCTTTACCATCAATAAAGACAACAAATTCGGCACCTCATCAGAAAGCTCATGAAAAAATGTCTTGGAGAAACAAGCAAGTTAAATTAAGCGGTGGTTGGGGAGGTGGCAAGAAACGCGGGAAATAATCGCCGATAAAAAGGTTTATCCTATAAAAAATAAAGATGGCGCAAGATATAGCAGATAACTTTCTTCAATGCACTGTCTGTTCACTGCTTATTCTTAAATGTTTCTAGTCAAACGAATTTTCAATTTTATACAAACTAGTTCCTTATTGTTACAACAATTCAAGCTTTATTGATCGATTATTATATTTACCTTGAAAGAAGTTTGTTCCTCTCAATGGAAACATAACAATGGGACTTTTGAAAGACAAGTTTTTTTTGTTTTTTCATACTTGACAAATAATTGAATTACAAGAGAGATTTTCAATCATAGATAACATTCTATCAGACTTACTCCTTTGAAAGTCTATGATAGAATCTCAGTCTTATTAACACTTTTACTCAATACTTTAATAATAGTAAACAAGCAAAAACGAAATTACATAGTCAGTGTTAATTTAAAATTTACGTCTATAAAGGTATAAATATGCACTCGATTTTGGGGGATTTTGAGAAACTGCTACTTTTTCATCGTTAAATATATACCAAGAATCGTCTTTACGAACATGCCAAACATAATGACCAACCGATGTGGATGATCCCATGTGGCTTACAAAACCTACGAGTTCGTATATTCCTGGTCCATCCCTTACTTTAACTTGCTGTTGGTTGCTTGAAGATGGCTCTTCAGCTCTGTCTAACTCTTCAGAGTGAGAGAAAGCATATTCGGCAGCCCGTTCAACGTTGTTATCCTAAAGCAATAAAACTTAAAGCAACTCTTAAAGTTGTAATTTAGAAATTCTTACCGTCGCTTTTAGTGCGGCACGAGCTTGATTTTCAGTGAAGCCCAGACTGACAATCAAAGCCAATGATTCAGGGTTTGCTTGAAAGCCTTGTTTCTGGCTTCCATCCGGTATGGTAAAGGGATCAGAAAAGTCTGGGTCGCCGACGTGTTGCATTGCCCATTCAGCTGCGGCTTCAGCGCCACCACTGTTCATAGTATTGTATACCGCTCGTCTGCACGCTTCACGAGGAAAGCCCATATCCATCAATTGTCCTATAATGTTTTCATCCAAAGTTATCTGCCGATAAGGAGCTATATTACTATTGAATGGAAACGATTTTAATATAATACCTTGGATGGACCACTCTCATTGGGTAGTTCCTCCTCACCGGGTTCTAAACCTTCAGACTTTTTAAATGCGCTTAGGTCAAGAATTGTTGGAACATCAACAAGAACATCAAGCTTCTTAGCTGTCCAATCTGCTGCCACTGTGAAGCGTTTCAATTGGCAGACAAAAAAATCTGGGAAGCTAATAAGGGATGAAGATTTTAAAGCATTTGTCTTCGTTTTTGCTGCGGACGAATAAAAGTCAGTAACTATTTCAGGAGCAGCCCAAGCTTCGACACAAGATTGTAAACTTGTTGTACCGCTTTCAACAGGGACGGGTAAACTAAAAACGTATTCATCTCTTGATGTATATCGTACCTTTGGGAAAGTAAGAGTTTTTTCAACTTTCTTTCTTTCTTATAAATAATACAATAAGATTCTTGCCCTACCTTTTTGGTTAACGTGCACTCCACTCTTTCTTGGACTCTAAATTTCATTGCATCACTTGGGTTATTCGCTCCAATAACTCGAACAGATCTTTCAACCAAACTAAGTATATGAAGTAGGAATTCATGAGCATCTTGCTGTCTCTTTGTCGAAAATTCAATATGTCCTCGTCCGACAATTGATCTCAGAAGTCTTGGTTTTATACCAAAATCCAACAATTCTGCGTCTTCTTCGGGTTGAGGTTTCTTTGAATATTCTCCATTTAAAAGAGCCCTTCCCAACTTAGAAAATTGGATTGTGAAATCATCCGCAGCATTTGAATCAATTGAATTCAAAAACATTTCAAAATTGTTTGCAAAAATCGAGCAAAAATCAGGTATATTAAATAGCATCTGAAGTATCACGTTCATATAGCATGAATTCCCCAAGTTGTGGATTCCCGTAAATCCTGGTCCATAAACTGGCTCTAATTGAGATCCAGTTTCCTGCATTGAAGCCCATTCTGCACTTCGTTCATTTAACTCAATTTCCAGTTCTGACATTGATTTTTCCGTTTTTTCCGATGTCATCATGTTAATACCGAAATGAGCAAGATGCTCCTTGAGCTTCGGGTCAATTACCTGAAATAAATTAAATATATGTTTAATTATGTTATTTATTGAGAGTTAATAGGACTAACCATTTCATCTTCTGCGTAAGAGTAAACATCAGCTCCACTAGGAGTTATAGTTCCTAATTTAACGCACAGAGGATATCCAGTCTCTCGAAAGTATTCAATAGCATGATCATTTCCTCCAGTACCATCCCAATGCTTTCTTCCACACAAAACAGATCCATCAGTTAAATTCAACCATAAATTATTCGTCAAATCACACTTCTCACATTTCCAGCCAGTAGGAGGGATTTTCTTGTTATTGTCCAATTGAACGAGATCATTAGCATGTCTGGAAAGTTTTCGCTCACCTTCTTCCCAAGCTGCAAATTGTTCAACTCTAGAACCTAAAACACACAATTAAAATTAATCATTAATTTGGTACCTCGCTTAATTTATAAAAAAAATACTAACCAGAATCTGCGCTTAAAATACCAACGGCCGATCGTTGAATAATATTTGGCAAGTTTTCATCAGGGTATTCTAGAACAGTCCACGAGGGTAATATAACAATAGTCTGTTTTTCCTCATATTCAAATTGGGCAGTATTAGCGTCAAAACCACCTTCAACACCTATGGCCATTCGAGTAACTTTTTTCTTCTCTGGCTCATCTGACTCCGTACGAACATTCTTCTTCTTCTTTTTGGTTTTTAGATGTAAAAACACACAGTTGCCAGTTCTTTCAGCATGTCTTGAAACGTAGGTCTTTCCCAAGCCTATAAATGTGTTCATACAAACGTATAGTCCTCCAGGTGATTCCTAAAATAAGTAAAGTAAGACATCTTAGAAGAAAAAAAATCCAAGCAGCTGAAATATTTTATAGCTCAGGATAGCGTGCTTTTGAAAGAATTAATTCTAACCCTTAAAATAACAATTGTAAACTCATAGTTCTAGTTCATAAATTTGCTAAACAGCAAGTAATAATATTTTTAATTAATATTATAGACTTGTAATAAGCAATGTTTTGACTAGTCAGCTTCTCAGAACCGGTAAGTAATTCCAGTGCAAGACGAATTTATAACATGAATGGAACTCAATTTTTAACACTTACTGGGGAATCGAATGAATAAACACATTCATCCTTGTAGACTTTATCACCCCCTTTAGGGACGCGTACTTTAGAAAGATGAGGTTGCAGAATTTCCGCCATTGCTGATAATTTTAGGAAATAAACGGGTGAAGGAAAATTTTACTTTTAACCAAACCGGGTATTGCTATGAACCAGCAGGTGACGAGAAGTTAGCTTTTTTGAAGAATTTAAAGGTTTTAAAAATATTTTATTTATAAAATCTTTTTTTTTAATTATAAGTATCGGTATACAGATTACATTTGATCTTTTTTTTACTTAAACGATATTTTGAATCGATTATCGCTCATGAGCGTTATTTCAAATTTCATTTGAAGTTTTAACTTTGTTATCGTTTATAATTCCATTTGCTTTCCTTACTATCATTTTATAAAAGGTAAGCAATATTCGATGGTGTATCATATGTTGTCTATTGGAATAATTTATAATATAAGGATTAGAAAGCCTATCAATCTTAAATGTACTATGGAATATATTTGCGTTTTTTTATTTAAATTTTGTTTTGAATTACATAATGACTTCCCTCGCGAAATTGTGTTTAGTGTTCACTTTCAACAGTAAGCAATAGTGTATTTACTATTCAGAACAGTTCACTTTCAAAACAATTTAGACAACCAGAGTTATCGCTGATTGGTCGGCGCCATATTTTGAACAACAACTTTAAACATATTTAAATATTTTAGAATTTATTCATTTTCAGGACTTCTAGAGAGTAATTAATCGACTAAGAAGGATCTATAGCTGATATTAAAACAATTGCAATTATGGGGAATCAGAGTGTTAAGGAATTTACAGAATCTCTCCCGAACGAAGTATATTCGACGCCACGAAATTATCGGTCGGTTAATCCAGCTTTCGACCCACGTTCTCCTTCTTTGGAAATACAAAGAACACCAATTGAAGTTCAGAAAACTCCAGAAATGATCTCAGATCCAAGATCACCGTGTGCTAGCTTTGCAAGAACCCCGATCTATGAAATCCACAAGTCTCGATCTAATCCCGAGCTTAATAGGTTAGTACCTTACTAAAAGCGGTTATATTACCACACTTAGTATTATTTCAAAGTATAAGCAAATATATTTCTCAATAATAACAACGAATAAATGTAAATACTCTATAAAAACCATAATCCAATCTAAGTGGAAAGTTGGAACAAGTAACCGTTACTATCATTTTCCAAATAGATCGTTCACTCTTGAGAAGAAAATGAGCTCAGCTTCAAATTCACCGACGCCAAAACGAAAATTTAAAAGGAAGAAGATATCTAGCCGTTCTCCATTTAAGGTTGTTCAAGGATCAATGACGCCAAGAGAAATGGTGCATAAGAAATTGATGAGAGATGTCGATGAAGCTATGCAGGATCAAGAAAATGTCTGTATATGATGGATCTTTTTATTAAATCCCTTTTGTTTTATATAAGATACGATTACGAGATAAAAAAATCATTAGTGTTATTGTAGTTAACTAGTTTATAGACACGTATACTTTTTGGAATATTTTACCATTTTTCGTAAAATAGCCAATTCTCAATATCAGGTTGTCTATCAATTTTCAGCTAATGTTATTATTCATTTTTTATTTTTTATTAACTTGATTTGTGTTTGAAGCCATTATAAATTGATGATTAAAATTGTGTGAGTGATGAATTTTGGATGGTCCTAACGCCTTAAGTTGTATTAAAATAAATTAGAAGAGAGATGAGCAGTTATCTTGATAGAAAGTAAATATTCTAAAATGGGGTGGTTTTTTCGAAATCTCGCAAAAACACCCACTCATAAAAAGTTGTTCAAGGCACCCAAGAATGTTAGTAATTTTATAATTCCTAACTTCATAGAATAAAGTCTTACATCAGTCTATGCCATCTAAGGTCGGGGTACGCTTGGTAGCTTATTAATTTTAAATAGTCGCCTCACGAAGAAAACTTGTAGAGCGGATGTACATATTAGTACAATTAAAAATATTGTAGACCAAAAGTTAATTGACCAAGATGTATCAATCATCAAATACATATGGTACATGTCAATTTTTCTTTTTTCAAATAATTCAGCTTTGGTTTTTTGTAAAGCCTCTTGTACACTTCGTGCACTTCTCTGTCAAATATAAACATAAACTATTTAATGTTATCTCAAACTTTTATTACTGAAAATTGATTGAAGAATCCCTTGACAAAAAATACTTGAATGACTGCTGAACTTATAAGAACAAAGACAAACATAGAGGAATAGAAGTCAACCATTTCAGCACTCAGAGATAATAATCTTGTGTCGGATTCTGAACTTTTACTAAAAGAATGAAGATAGATGTGCATTTTTCTTAAACTAGTAGAAAGAAAGTTGAAAGTTTTCTGTTTTTTTTATAGATAATGAACCATTTTTAGAATGAGAGTATTAAATTATTAACAATCAATTTTGATACATACAGTAATTGATTTAGCAAGCAATAGATAAGATGCCTTTGAATGTAAATACTTAAGTTTGGTATGCTAAATTTCGCACAGTTTAATAAATTCTAGGATGGTTAATCACGCTATGGTCAATCAAATGAAGCAAATTATTTTTTGTTTATCATTCTTCAATCAATCGCAATTAAATGAAAAAGCAATATACCAGACGGCTGGCGTTAAAAAGCACCAATAACTTACCGTAAAATTATTAACTGATATTTGAAAACTTTTTAACTCTTCCGTATATTTTTGCCATTCATCAGTAACATAAGCAACAAAATAGATGTATACTACTTTGCTTGAGAATCTTGCGAAGGAATTGTCGATACATAAACTATAAACACCTCTCTCAGTGATGTCAATGTCAGAACTACCCTCAAAAGTCCACATATGACTTTCGATAACTCTGTTATCCTTCTTTAGAGTGACATCGACGTTTCTGTCTGCTCCTCTCAACACTTCAAATGATAAATGCATTTGGGCTTGCTCCTTTACATATTGATAGAAACATTCTTTTTTACCAGCTCCAACTTCAACTTTGAATTCATATTGAAAGCCTGGATAACCACCTTCGCCATCAGCAGTTTTAGCGTTAATTATTGATAACAAATAACTAGCAAATAGAAAGAAGAATACACCTCTATACATTTCTTTAGTCTAATTCAGTCGACGTGGCGATACATGACGGGAAATGAACACTTGTTCAATCAATTTTTACGAAAGAATAACCACTAGATGGCTATTTGTAAAATCCCTGAAAAGTTAGAAAAACATAATAAATATGTTACTTTTAGATATTCTTGTATTACTATTTACTATCTTCTATCAATGATTTAACATCAAATAAATTGGTTACAGATTTTTAACACTTTTTGAGACTTCACAATAAGTCTATAGATGTATATTGCATGAACTATTGATCCTGCATCAAGTCATTAGAAAGTATCAACAGAAAATAAATAAGGATACAGTTTATCGACGTCTCTTAACTGTTGCGGTCGTAAACGCAATTTTTAATCATAAATCTTCTTACATGACCAAGTATTAATCGATACTTTCCCTGACGGACAAATGATTAACTACAGTGTTTCAGAAAAAAACGTACTCAAAGATGGCGACACCTGCATTTACTATATCAGTTACGTCCAAATAGGGAATTATATTAGCATCTTGCCGAAATTTTCTTCACTTACCAACGACATCGCAATTTATCAACGATTGTAAGAAAACTTAGTAAAGTAGTGTCTCTGTCATATAAGGACTAGGCAGGAACCGTTGACTTTGGATAGTATTGCAGAGGGCGATAATACAGATTTACATTGGCAAGAAGCAAATGGAAAATCTAGAGTGATCGTCGAGAAATAGATGGTTTCTATAACAGAATATCCATGAAGTATCCAATGCAAGATAAGATTATTAAGTATGAGCCTAAGGAGCACCAATGTTTTGAGTACACTTACGAAAGAGCCCTAATTCGCTCTAACTCTGCCAACGATTGCTCTTTTCGAACATGTGCATTGTTCACGGTTGCAATACTCAGTGTTGAAGTTTTGGTTGTTATTCTAGTCGTTTTATTTAGCGATGACAGTGTTAAAGTTCCTCTTAACCAAAGATATTTTGACAACAACTTTCAAAAATACATCGATGAATATCCTGATAAGTAAGATAATTTTATATTAGATATATCAGCATAGCTATATAAAAGCGTAGTATAAATATATAGGGGTGCATAGGGTATGTAGAGAACGTGTATAGAAGTATATATAAATTTTCAGTATTTAATATACATATATGCAGTATATATACTGTATATGTTATCTATGCAGTTTATTGGTTGATATCTTTTTTTTATGAATTATTCATTGTTGCCTGCACAGTAACTCATTTATCAATTTAATACATTGTGTTGCAGTATGACGATGCAAGAATTCTTATTGCAGTACGATAGTATTTGTGAAATAAAAGACCATGCAAATACCTGCCCCTGTGTATCACCATATTTAAGTAAGTGCAATTTAAATGAAATAAAAATTTCTTTTTTTAACAATATGCCGAAATTTAAATACATAATTTATTTAAATGATATCGTAACTTTACAATTTAATTTATACGATGTTTCAATTTTTACAGAAGGGCCAATAAATCTAACGAATCCAGATCCGGGTAAACCTGTAAAAGCCGGTGGAACGTGGCAGCCAAGCATTTGTAAACCCCGGCAAAAATTAGCTGTGATTGTTCCATTTCTCGATAGAGATGCCCATTTGAAGATCTTTTTATCAATACTGCATCCGATGCTGCAAAGACAATTATTGGATTACACTATATTTGTTGTTGAACAATCTAGTCCTGAGAGATTCAACAAAGCCGCGATAATGAATGCTGGTTTCTTGGAGGTGAATAAATTGGGAAATTTTGATTGCATAATATTTCACGACGTTGATATGTTACCTGAGGATGACAGAAATTTTTATGCTTGTAGTAAAAGCTTTAGACATGTTGGTAGCCATTTGAGCAAATGGAATTATACGTAAGTTTATTATTCTTTTAATGATAGATTCTTTTTCTATTATCCTGTCGATTTACGACCTTCTTTGGTAAAGCATACATTTCTCCTTCCTTTCTTTTCACCTGTTTTCCAATGCATTTCTTATAGTTTCGTATAAGGGCCTATTGTACTAAGAAAGTGAAAAGCTGTTTACTTGGTCTTTTATTGATTAATCGAACGTTAATTAATGTTTTAATAATATAAGTTGGTGGCAAACTTACTTTCTATATTTATTTTGCTGATCAATATTCTTTAGGTCGTACATCTGTAGAAACGTGGCATCACGTAGCATTTTACGCAGGTAACAACCGCAGCTACAGTATCAAAATCTTTGACACTTAACGTCACGACTAATTAAGGGAAAATAATGAGTTTTTTCGCTTTTAACTGATAAAGTCCAGATCAGTTTATTTTATTTGCTCGTGTTGATTAAAGAAATTAAAATATACAAAGATTAAAGTACGCCGTCTCCTGCAGTTGTTTTTCTGGCATACGATAGAATGCGAAAGTTATAGCTAACCATTTATCGAAAAAGTGAAACCTTTTAGTAACTTGGATGTTGAAAGTCCGAGACCTTTCATACACACTAGGTATTCAATAAAAATTCGTTCTTTAGTTATATAGATCTCAAAACGCTTTACTGCATTTTTTCACATTAACCTATTTAAGGTATACTGAAGTAAATAAAATTCTAGACCACACAGTTTTTGTCTAGCATGAAGTTTATATCAAAGTTCTTTGTACTTTGTGACACTGTCAGGTAGTTTCTATTTAAGTTATTTTTATAACGCTTCTAAACATGTTTTGCAGGGAAGTATTGGTTAACTAGGAAATAATACAAACAAATTTAACCCCATCCTTCTCTTTTGTTTTCAAATAGCTTAAGGCAATTGGGAGTCTATACGAATTAGACTTTATTATTGTTACAATACCAAGAACGAAGGAGACTAACTCTAAACCTTGAAATATATAAATAATTCGAAGCATCGATTTTTTACAGCTGTGGCAAATTCCTAAGCTTTTACGATTTATTACTTGCTTTGTCATAGTAACGTCCTTTCTAGTAAGTTATATAGGACAATATTACTTGGTATTATTAGATTTGACGATGTATACAAACGTCCAAATCTACTAGTTATAACCTGTATAGTAAAACTGAAGAAACTATTTCTCGTTTTGTAATTTTTAGTACAAAGCAAAAAAATGTGGAAAAATTTATCAAAAAAAACATTAAAGGTACTATTCCATTTATATTGCAGGGTTCCCTATAGAGCAATATTTGGAGGAGCTATATCAATGCCACCGAAATTATTTCGACAGTGCAATGGATATTCAAATGACTTTTGGGGATGGGGAGGTGAAGATGATGATATGTTCAAAAGAGTGATTGCACAACAACTTAGAATTTTACGATTTCCCAAAACTGCCTCTTCATATCAGATGATAAAGCATGATAGAGATAGAAGAAATCCTCCTTTTCAATTTGCTTATTTAGCAAATAGGTGGCGACCTATTAGATATAAGCAAGAAGGGCTAAATTCAGTGAAATATGAAGTTGATAAAATTGAATATCGACCTCTGTATACATGGATTATGATGAAGATCTTAAATGCACAGATTGGTGTATACCCCCAAAATTAGGTCATTAAATGATATCAAATCATAGCTTGGATGCCTTTATTTTTCAAATTAGTAAGCGCATATGCATATTTTAAAAGTCAAGTTTATGAAAATTGTTGTTGTACAGTTTAAAGTGAAAACATAGGTAACTGAATGATATTTATTGGTTTGTTTATCAAAATTTTTCCTTTTACTTTACTCATAACTTCGAGTCATTATTAACATTTTAGATTATTATTAGCCTTGATATTAAACTATTTATCTTGTAGTATATAATTTATTCCCTAAAAACACACTAGAAAAGTGTTTGTTTGTTATTTTATGTGTTCCCCGCTCAAGTATTTACGTTTTCTCAGTAATATCCAAATCTACAATGACTTATACTTTTAATAGCAACTGAAAATAAAGGGGCTGACAGAAATTGTTTCTAATTGTATATAATCTTGGAAATAAAGAATAAGTAGCAGAGCTAAATTGTTGTTTTCAAATATCAAAAAATATGTCTCTATCCATAGCTCCTTTATCTTCCTGTGACATTTATACATTAGTATTCTCTTGTTATGTGTTTATACAACATACACTTAATAAAAATTATATATAGTGAAAATTAATGAATTGCATATTTTTAGATTCAAATTATGAATTTATATGCAGTCTATGTTTTTTGTAACATTATTTTGACTAGAAATGTTATCTGATTTTTGCTCCGCTCCAATCATTAAAAAATTGCCAAAGACCAATTTGTCTATTGTAAACTGTTTTTGTCAATTTTTGTGTTCTTTTATGACCTCGCTATAGGTTGTGTCAGTTAAATTTCAATATGAGAAGTCATTTTTGTGCAGGTTTCGGTTTCGTCATTTAACGATCGTTATAGAAAAATATAGTACTTATGATAATTATTAACAATTATTGTTGAGCCAAGAAAAAACACGAAGAATTTATTTTATATTTGTGACTAATTGTTTAGTAACAAAGAAATAAACTGCACCTTTTCGAATTAGACATTAAAGAAACTGTTTTTTTTTCTTTAAAAAATGTAATGTTTTCATTAAATATGAACTAAAAACCATCCACCCATCTTTTAAACATATACCTGATGGTGTAAAGTTTAAATTATACTTCTTGCATCGCCATCTAAGGGAAACGAATATTTAGAGAATTAAACGAAAGATGGTTAGCGATTGCGTAATAAACAAAGGGAAAAGATAATTTGTGTATTCCTGGTTGTAGATTCTATGCTATTAAGAAATTAGATTCTTAAATCTCTGGCCACATAATAAAATGACAAATAAATGAAGAACCATTAGCGTTGAGATTGAGCGTTTCATATTTCATTTGTCAAACACCTGAAAACTAGTAAACTAATGAAAGAAAGGCTTTTGACAAATATTATTCTTGTAAATCTAGTGCAAAAGACTATTAGTTTAAGGACGACATCAAGTTGAGAATTTATAGGAGAAGAGACTAAGTATAGTGGGGAATGCAGCAATGAGTGATAATACAATTATTTTTTTAATAGTGGCGTTTCTTTTGCAGCACATCATATGCATAGCGGTTGTTAATTATTGTATACAATATATAGCTATAAAATTGTGTTTAACACTCGCTATTCGACAGATCAATACGAACTTTTTTGAAACAGATCTAGGTTTTTTAAGGTCAAAAAAAAACAGTAGTAGAGAGGCAGTAGGCCAAAAAATTACTGATTTCGTCTGTACCTTATCAATAATTATCTGTGAATAAATTTAAAAAGGACATCATTTTCTCTAACCTACTTCTCGTTTACTAGAAGATAGAGGATAGACTTTAATATTTGACTATACAGCAGAAATTAGAATGAGAAAACTACTCCTCTTTGGTGCAATATGCATTGGTATATATGTTGCCTACGAAGTTCAACGAATTGATGTACCAGCAGGTTTTTCAAAACCTGGATCCTTAAGGATCGTTAAATTCATTTACGGCGGCATCAATGACCTCCAAAATTTGTGTGTTTCTCTCGGATTAGTCTCTTTTTCTGACGGAAAACGCTTTATCTTCAATGCGCTTGCATCTACATCCGACATATTCAGCAGAGATCGTGATTGGACGGATGCAACTTGGGATAATACAAAGGTTCGAATCTATACTAATGATAAAGTAGAAGAAAATGGTCCAGCTTTCGTGTTCATCCATGGCGGAGGTTGGGTTAGCGGCTCACCGAAATCACATCATCCTGTTGTTCAGAAATTATTCAACGAATTGCAAATATTTACGGTTTCCTTAGATTATAAAATGGCTCCTGAGCATAAAGTTTGTTTAAATTATTGATTTGTAACTATCATCTCAGAAATACTCTATACGAAATGCTTGTCTAGCTTTATATAATCAAATCTAATTATTTTCATAGTATCCTGGTCCAGAGGATGATTGCGAAGCGGCAATTGTTTATTTGATGAAAAATGCAAAAATATTCAAAATTGACCCAAAGAAAATTATGGTTGGAGGAGACAGTGCCGGGGGGCACCTTAGTATTCAGATGGCACATAGATTTGTTAACAGACCAGATCACCTTCCCTCATTAAGATCAATTATTTCCATCTATCCAGTTACTCAGCCGTATAGTCTTTCGGGACCTAGTTATAAAGTCAATGAAAATCACCATCTATTGCCAACTGAAAACATGGCGAAATATTGGTCGCTCTATATGACTGGTACGTTTGAGTGGGAGGAGATATTTAGAAAGAACCTTCAAACTAAGTGTTCCTATTTGAAAGAATTGCATCAATCCAAAATACTAGATTTTCATTTTCCTAATAAATATGATTATGGAAAAGAACTATCAGAAAACGAAGAATGCGAATATAGCAAAGAATTTTGGGATCAATACGGATATCTATTCCAAGACGATAAATTCTCGATCCTTTTAAAAAATTTCACAAACTTTCCACCAACTTTTCTCGCAACAATGCAGTACGACGTTCTCCGGGACGATGGTCTCCTCGTTTTAAGGAGACTTCAGAAATATGGAGTTAAAGTGGAACATTATCACGATCCCAAAGGATTTCATGTTCTTCTCAATCTGGTTGACTTCTGCCTCGAAAACAAACAGTTGATAGGATCCATAGTTCAATTCATTAAACAACATAGTTGATTTAAAGAGCTATTTAGATATTTACATCTTGGTCTTTGGATATTGAACTAATACACAAGAAAAAAAATGCTTATAACAGTACATATTTACAAATAGATAATGATAATAACAATGTCACTTCTCAAATAATTATTTGCAAATAGATGAAAATGAGAAAATATCCACTAAAAATTACTTTCTTTTTGGTAACGTTTTTTTGAGCTATAGAAAAGATAGGACAGTTTTTTTCGATCCTTTGATAAACATACGTTTTTCATTAGGAATATAGGTCTGGTATAATCTTTAACACAATTTAGCGCGATTTTCTATAGCTTTCTTTTTGCCAGTGCAGTTGTGTACACATTTTTACCATCAAACGGTTTCAATTTACCACAATGAGGTTTGTAACTTAGAGGCTTTTTTAATGATTCCGTCAAATTAAACTTTTTTCGAGATGACTGTGATCCTGTAGATGGCGTAGCGGTAAACTTGAAAATTTTAGTACTGTTAGTTGAATTAGCTGGTGTTGTTTTTCCAAAATCAAATGTTGCTTCTTTTAAACTCGTTACAGAAGGTTTGAAAATCTTTTTCTCTACTGATTTACCTAATGCGAGTCTCTTCCTCTGCTCTTCACGTCTTTTCACGACATCGTCAATTGACTGCATTTTATCAAAATTCTTTCTGTGAATAGATGCAAAATCTGGTCTAGCTTTTATTTTTTTCGCGCTTTTCGCTACTTTGTCTTGATCACAGGGTGGTCTCTTCTTCGTAATCGAAGATTCTATAATGAGAGACAGAATAGTTTTTATTAGATTAAAAATATTTCTTGTTTATTTGTAAACATGCCTGTTCCTTGTTCATTTGCAGATTCAGTTTCATTTTTCTCTGTTGGATCAACAAAAAAGGAGAATAGGATTGATCAAAGTATAATTATCGAGTAGTAAACATTTTCACCACTGACTAACCTTTTAGTGGAGTAGCTGAAGATGGTCCAGGTTCTGAGTTGACTATTTTACTTTCCTCTTGCAAGTCTAAATTTAAAGAAATATTTGGAAATTTGTATTGAAAAAGACATAAATTGTCTTTTCTTAAATTTTACCTTTTATATCATTTTCTCTATCCATATCTTTCGATTTATCTATTGATACATCTGGATGTATATCGACTTTCTCTTCTTTTTGATATTACATAATACAAATAACTATAAAATTGGCTTTTATTGAAGCAGGTATATGCTTACCTGTAGCAGTGCTGGTATCCATATCCTCATCATCAGTAATATCAAATGTCTTATTGAGTAATTCATTTTTGTCTTCATCCTCAATTGACTCTAATTTCTTCTTCAAGACTGCTTTTAGTTTGACAGCCTAAAAAAGATATATATTTTTCGTTTTTAAAGGATGGAAAACAAATACAAACTTACTTACTTTTTGATTGGCTTTTATACCAAATTGCTTGGCCAAAGTTTGCAAATCATTATAACGTAATGAGTCTAAATCTAACATCTTTTTAGCTATAATAGCTACAAATATAGAAATTACGAATTTAAAGAGTGCAACGGTTTTTTTTAAATTTACCAGAACTTCGGGATTGGTCAAAAATATTTTCGGGTTAACTAAACTACGGTTTGGAAGAGACTTGTTACCGCGTCTTGTTTAGAAAGTTTTTTTTGTATATATAAAAGATACAAAAATTACTAAAATATGTGATTACAATCTGAAGTAATGAACAAATTTAAATTTAAAGTGATTTATTTGTATTTAAATGATTCAATTATTTTTATCATGCTAAAAAAAGTCCCAAGATAAAAGTCTAGGAAAATTTAAGATGAAAATTCAATTTTAATTAATCAAATAATTAGGTAGAGATACCTATTGTTGGTCATTATTTGGTACAAGGCTAACAGAAGATTGCTTAAGCTGAGTATCTTAGAAAAATTATTGCTTCAATATTATCAATAATAAAGCTGTAATTGAGTATATTTATATGTCTCTGCGAATCTATGGACAGAAGCAGATCATTTTACCCTTTGCCCTCTCGTGTCTAAACGCTCGCGAACATTCCCTCTACGCACGATTACTTCTATACAATACCTGAACTTGCTGTGACACAGCAGCTCATCATATCATTATTTATTTAATGCCATGACCGACAATGATTCAGATGAGATGAGAGCAAGAAATGAAAATTACTTTCACTCGAAACATTTGTAAGACTATGCTTAAGAATAGCATGCCAATTTCAGTCACAAAGGAAGAAAAGCAACAATGTAACAATTCCACAAAAGAGACGGTCGTTATGAACATCCTTCTGTTTACGCTTCGCTTAACTTCTATTATTAAGCGTCATGCTTTTTGTAGATTATTTTGCCATATATTTAATCGACTGCTCTTAAAACACATTTTTACCATATATGAGATAACATTACATAAGCTCAACTCTACCATATCTACGTAATTTAGCAAACTATCTTCTTTCAGATAAAGGGAATTAGTAGGGATTAGCTTTACTATCTTGATAAAAAAAATTGGGACTATATACGCGTCTAGTTGACTCCGCGAAAGTCAAACAGCAGGGTTTCAACCTGAAACAGGTTTAAGGGGTCACTGATGGGTCAATGAGTGATTCAAATTTATTTTCTCAAATTCTGTCTCTTTCCTAACTTTATTCTAACTACAATTTATTAATTAAAGAAGATGGTTAAATTTCTTTTGAAGTAGTCTCCTTGAAGTGGGAGAAGGGAGGGAAAAGAGCTCGTAAAGAAGATTTCTTGCAGCTTTCACATCTGGCCTAAAAGAACTCGCCATCAATTGTAAAATCACATTCGCGAATTCTTATAGTGCCATTGGCAAAAGCGCAAAGACAATGAGATAATAAAGTTGTTTGAAAGCCATCGATAGCCTGATGCAAGAGGAGAGTTGGTAGAGAGACGGCTGTTCCTCATCCAATGCTGCCCAAACAGCTTCTAACCAGGTAAACACTCAGAGCGCCCCCCAAAAATGTCACCAGTTGATTATGCAATAATTCTTATGTAATCAGATTCTTAGCCAATCGAATTCGAGAAAAAAGTTTGATTCGAAGAATCTTTAAAAAAAAGTCGGTCAAGGTTAAAAGTTGAAGTGGGCAAGCAGAGTGTATACACTAATATGTTTTTTGGGAAGCGTGGCGACCTCTTCAGTAAACCAAAAAAATTGAAAAAGACCCATATAATCTTGATATAGATACTTCCAACTTACTTTAACATAATAACTAGAGAAGTTTCCATACAATAAACAAAGTCTATAGTGTCTTTTACTTTAGAAACATTGAATAAATAAGATATTTAATAGCTAACTTATTTTTTAAAACCATGATACTTAAACTCACTAGCTCAATCTATTAATTTACTTTAAGTTAGTAGTACATTTCGCCAAATCCCTTTGAAAATTTTCCGTCAAATTTACTTATTCATATATTCAACGAGCAAAATATCTAAATGTAACAATGTAACATTTTAAAAGTAAAGTACTTTCTCTTTTTTTCTGAGTACAATAAAGATATTGTGAGGAATATATACTCTCACTTTAAGTTAATTTTACTTCTTTACAATTGTATATGCTGTTAAATTCATTTGTAAGAAATTCTAAGCTTGGATTGCAGGTGATTGATTTTGCCTTGTTTTACATAGTTCGAAAAGTTTGAAATGAAAGTGAAAAGTCATCAAAAGTTTAAAGTATTGTATTCTTTGATTTATTTGTTCATAGGTAAAACATAGTAATCAGTTTCTTCAGGTAAAAAGCGCCATCTAGAACGAGTTCTCAAGGATTTTAATAATATGAGAACACCTGCGGAAAATGTTCACATCAAACAACTGTATTATCTTTTTGATTATTAAATTATAAGTATTCAATGAAAAACACGAGCGTCTCCTTGAATTTCCTTTATAAACTACCCAAAGAAACTAATACAGTTTAAAATAGAAAATTTTCAATTTAACAATATGATAAAACCATAAAAGTTTTAAATGTTAGAAAGTGCTCAAGTACAGATTTCTTTTAATTGCCTTAGATTAGTTGTTTATATAATTTCAATAATACAATCCTTATTCTATCAAAAGTTGTATTTGTGGCGTGAAAGTAAGTGCAATACAAAAAAATATCTGTTGGAATGTGTTATGCTTATGAAAAAAATTCAATATAATCAATTATTACTAAATCGATTATTTATATTAACAGCAATATTGTCCCCATTCGATGATTCATTTTAAATAGCAATTCGTGAACGGTCTGCGTCTATAATGAGTTATTTTTTTTACAGTCTAACATTTAATCGTTACTTAAGATCTAGTTTGCTCTATAAGTAGATTATATGTAAAATCAATATTATTCAATTATTTTTATACTCGAATTTTTTTTATAATATTTTCGTTCGTAAGTGTATTTTAACAATTTAACAATTCTCGAAAACTATAGTCAGATGACTAAATATTTCCATTAGATATTGGTTATAGGAATTACTACGTAAGGCTTCTGTGAGTGTTTTAATGATGGATTCATATATATGTATATTTAATACTTAGATATTGAAAACAATTAATTTCGGATTTAGCAACTTTTATTTGATCCAAGATTCACAAATTTTATTGGACAGCGAAATTAAAAAATAAAATGGCCTACTCCGATATTCTGCCGTTAATCAGCTAAGGCGCCGTATTTATTACCTACTTCCAGAGTCGGTACAGTCGATTTACTTGTGTCCATATATCGACCACCTCGTTGTACATTTTCAAAATTTCCTCCTGAAATGTCTGATGGAACGATGGCTCCAAGAGTTGGAAAATCTTCCTCTGACTTTATATTAGGAGCCGATTTTTTCCATTTTCCAAGAACCACTGGTGCTAATGGTCTATTGTCAGAGGTTGAACGCTTTTGCGGTGGAACGTACTTTTGCTCAGTCTCCTCTTGTTTTGGAGTGGGCTCAACTAAGGGATGTAACAAAATCTTTAGCAAAATGCAGTGTAAACTATACCTAAAAATCAACTAATTTAATATCAAATTAAATTGTGTATCAGACAACCGATATAATGAATAAAATTACCCTCGGGTACAACAGGTTCAGGCGTGGGGGGTTTAGCTGTCTGTGTTACAGGCTTCCAAGGACCTTCTTCCTTATCCTTTTCCGCTCTTTCCTCTTCAGTTTCAATATCTTTACTTTCTTCTTCTACTTGTTGCCTAAATTAAAACAGAAGACCATACGGTATGAAGAATGGATACGATATTTTTTTGTTATTTTCGAATTGAAGAACATAATGATATAAATTTAAATTCAACATGAGTATGCGAAGTAATTGGGAAAATATAAATTGTGAAGTATGGTGATGAAATTTGGGGAATATTCGGTATTCCGATTAAGACGATTCTGAAATTTTTCTGTTCTTACGTTAGCTGGGTATTTATTCGTAATCCGCTCAAATCAACTTCAGCTGGAGTTTCAAAATCGATCCATTCTTCTTCATCGTCCTTTTTTTCAGATTTACTTTCCGTTTCCGGAGCCTTTTCTTTTTCTTTTTTCTTGGCTTTTTTCACTTTGGATTTACCGCTGTTGTCAACTGGACTATCAACAGATTCTTTTCCAGTTTTTGTCTTTGCCTTTTTTTTGATCTTAGTTTTATCTTTTTTAGCGAAAAAATCTTGAAGTTCCTCGTCCGAGGACATTGTTCCACGCGTGTATCTGGTTGAAGAAATCGACGTAGTCACATGCGTGATGAAGATACCAACTGAATCATACAGCGCATGATGTCCGCAAAGTAATTATAAAGTTTCGCCATTTTGAAAATTTTACACGGAGAAACCTCTACTATTCAGGGGGCTGGTTCATAGTTCCACCGCAAAACGAGCTATTCAAATCATGGTAGGAATACAAAACACAAATATACCTCATGAATTTTTGTGATTATGCATATGCATTAGCAGATTTCTAGCTATAGCTTATATAAGAGCCACTCGCTTTAAGAGAAGGAAATTTTCCTATCTTTTTGTGTGCTTTTTTCGAGCCGTTAAAAGAGTGTTCAGCTATATCTGACATCGTGGAATTATCAAACTACAGCTAACTTTTAAGAAGACATTGAAACTTTAAAAGCTAATTTAGACATGAGACTATTTCTCAGTTTATGTTCCAAGGCAAAGCCTGTTGGAGCTAACGTAATTAATGAGTTAGTTGATCGTTATGCTATATTTCACCCGTCTCCTCTATCTTTAGAAAGATTCATCAATTTTGGTAAGTTATGACGTATCATTTGGTATTTTTCCATTGTATACACATATTAAGATTGGGGCTCATCCGCTCTCGACCAATCAGCATCGTGCTCTTGTGAATATATTCTAAAAGGCGAAGGTCGAATGAAAGACAGTTTATACACCAAATTTGTATTTCCCTGAAAAATGCGGCAAAGTCAAACGCTTCTCCGAAAATTATCGGACACAATAGAAGCTTTCTCCCGCTATCATCCTACTGTGCTTACGATCAGACAATTTCTTGATTTCGGTAAAGGAAATTTTTTTTCTAAGATGCTCTATGCGCATGCGTTGGAATTTAGCTATTGTTATCAAACAGTGTTTATAACTGTTTTGATGAGGTCAATTATGCAAGGCCAAAGTCCAAACATAGAATTATATCTCTATTTATTTATTTACTGTCATAGTCAGTTATCACCTGAAATTCAAAATGCGTTTATCTAAATTCCTTAGAGACGCATGTAAAAACTTCTCGATTGATTCTTTGAAGTTAAACGAATATTCCGTTTACAATCCAAGCTGTTTATCATTAAAAAGATTAATCGATTTTGGTATTATATTTCTGTAACTCTTATTTTTTGAATGAAGTAAACAGTCCTTCTATTATTATGCAGGGATCAACAGCGGATGTGAGAAAACATCTTTCTTCTTTTTAAGGAAAGAACTACCAGTGAGATTGGCTAATATTATGAAGGAAATAAACTTACTACCAGATCAGTTGCTTTTAACTCCCTCAGTTCAAATAGTGGAAGGATGGTATGAACAGAGTTTTCAAGTAAGTTGCATCTTTCTCTTAATAATTAAGTAGTATAGCCTCCCTCCTTGGATTTGTTATTTTAAACCGAAATACGAAATACATGATGAAATATCTAAACATAGAACTTAGATAAGATTTTGTATTATTCTCATCACGACGTGTTGACTGATAAAAATTTACAACAGTTCACTTGTTTCTATATCTATATATATATATATAAAGTATATATATTAGTATATATATATATATTATGAATCGTTATTTGTTTATTGTTGTTTTGTTTATAAAAGTGGAAATGATTTTTGAATCTTCATAAAGGGAAATTTTTTTACTCTTAGGAAATATTACGATATGAGAAGTCTGACCCGAAGGACAGTTCGATTTTAGAATATTTCACTGAATCTTTGGTGAAAATTAGGAATCGTCACCAGTCAGTAGTAGAGACTATGGCTCAAGGAGTAATTGAAATGAAAGAAGATGAGAATTACGCAACTGGTCTTTTGGAGAAACAAGTGCAATACTTTCTTGATAGATTCTATATGAGCCGTATTTCTATCAGAATGCTAATCAATCAGCATACTTTGCTCTTTGATCCGGAACGGCATCAGTCCTCTAAGCATATAGGAGCAATAGACCCAGCTTGTCGTGTTCAAGATGTTGCTCAAGATGCATATGAGAATGCTAAATTTTTGTGTGAACAATACTACCTAAATTCTCCAGATTGTGTATTTGAGAGTGTTGACCCGTCTGGTAACAAAGAGGGATCACTGACTGTAACATATGTTCCTTCACATCTCTATCATATTCTCTTTGAACTGTTTAAAAATGCTTTAAGAGCGGTCGTTGAAACTCATGGTCAAAAAGACAGTCTACCAGATATTAAAGTTATGATCTGCAAAGGAAATGAAGATTTAACTATTAAAATTCATGATGAAGGCGGTGGAATTAGTAGATCTCAATTACCTTTGCTATTTAACTATATGTATTCAACTGCTCCCCGACCTCCAAGTCCAGCCGCTGCATCATCGACACCTCTTGCTGGTTATGGATATGGTTTACCATTATCCAGATTGTATGCTAAGTATTTCTTGGGGGATTTACATTTGTCATCTGTTGAGGGTTATGGCACAGATGCCTACGTGAACATAAAAGTTTTTCCTGATGATGCTAGTGAGCTTTTACCAGTTTATAATAAAACCTCTAGTGCGAAGTACCATACTTCACAAAGTGTTAGTGACTGGTCTGATCCAATTCATAGTAGTGGACTACATAGCCGAAATTTTTCTACTCTGTCGAACAGCCGTAAAAGAACACTTAGAAGAAAATCCTGATTTAATTAACATTTTAAATATTTTCTTTTTTAATTATTTATGGCAAAGGAGTACTAAATAGCACTCGTGCTACTTTAATTTATAGGACGGAGTATATTATTTGATCGAAGCTGCGATAGACTGTAAAAATGTATAAGTTATTTGTAATTTATAATGCACTGTGAATAAATGCAGACTTATCCTTGATAAACAACTTGAGAAGATGTGTTTGTTAAAAGTAATAAAAAAGATTTGGTACACTTTATAGTTGTTTGATAAATTGTGCGGAAAATATACAAGACACCGATAATTTTAATTGTTTAGATTATTCAATAGGTTTATTGAACACGTAAAATAGAACTCAAAATTCTTTAGAGGTTCTTAGGGACATCAAATCGTTTTATTTACAATTTGTGGTAAATAGTAATTGTGCAGAAAAAACTGCCAATGGCTTTTCTCTGTGAGCTTGATTTAATTCTAAAAAGATAAACTATAGAATTTGTTCCATTGAAGTTTCGCAATAAATAAACAATATCAAATTTCATTTTGCAGCTGTAAATAAGAAGCGCTTAAAGTTGTGAGTAGGATACCCTTTTCACCATGCATGATATGGTCTTCCATAAGTCTCTCCATAAACAAAATTTCAGCACCTAAATGTCTTATCTTAGCTTTTACAACAGTCATTTCAACAAGAGGAAGTAAATCATCCATTGGTGTACTGTCTGCCGAAGCCGATCTTACTTCATCAGTTAGTAATTGAAATGTCCTTTGCAGTACGTCAAATTTTGTATAAATTGAAAAAGCGGTGGGTAATCTTTGCAGGCAATCGGCAGCCGTTTCGCAGGTTACAATTTGCAGGCGTTCAGCTACGCCTAAGGCAGCTGAAAGTTGCTTATGCTGCAGTCGAGAGCAAGTAATAACTTTCTTCCAATATCTAGAATCATCTTCGTCAGAGCCAACAACCTTGAAAAACAAACATCGTTAAAAGGTCATTTCCTCTCATAATGGCTACTAAAAATAGATTAATTAGGAAAGAATTTTGTTTTGTAAAGTGCTTCATCAAGCTTACAAGACAAATAAGTGTTAATGATAGATAGTTACCAAGGCGTGCAATGCAAACAGAGATGTATAAATTCTTGGAACTAGTAAGGGATGCACCAAGTTATCAGCGGTAATAATAGTATCTTCGTCTATCATTCCTGGTTCATCTGGTAGAGTCGATGGAAGTTGAGGGAAAAGTGGCAGAATTAAGCGAACGAAGCGCTTTGAATAATCAGCTACCTCGCTCAAAGCAACATGCAACATTATTGCTGGATGACATCCTATACCTGTATAGGAAAGACGAAAAGCCGATACAAGACGTCTCATAGCAATACCTAATGGGTGCCACGTTGTATCAATAACGGCATTGAGATAATCTGAGAGAACGTCAATATCTTCAGTCGTTAAGGTAGATATGGAATTTTTCAAAGGATTACGGGAGAGAATCTTTTGATGATGGGGAGCAGCTTCTGCACATCTTTCTACGCATCTCCATGCATGTGCAGAAAGTTCTTCAGGTGACAACTCAGGAATTGGTTCGAGGTCATCATCTAGGGCGAAAGTCTCTTCTAATTCTCTCCAAATAGAATTCCACTTTTGCTTCGCTGATATATGAATTGGGGGGGATTTTATTCTATCTCGAACATCTGTAATTTTCTTTTTTGTAGGGTCAAAAGTTAATACACCGTGAACCTCCAATCCCTCAGAGCCTGAGCCGAAAGTCCCATCAAGGGTGTAACCTAAATTTAAAATGAAATGCCATTACTAAATTTGCTGCACTTTCTTTTGCAAATAACAAATAACCTGAATCGAGTTCAAAGATACCTTGACCATTCGGTTCAACGGCAGGATTTACTTGTCCGACATATTGACTCTCATTTTCGTATAAAATTACACAATCACCATTTAATCGATCCTCCTTCCAGGTACCACAAATGCACCTGCCATCAAGAGTTAAGGTCATTCCCCGACCATGCCGAAGATCGTTCTTCCATTCTCCCAAATATCTTTCATTACCAGAGTCCAAAACGCCATATCCGTCTTTTTTGTCTTGGAGAAAATCGCCTATGAAAACAGAGAAATTTTGTTTTAACTGTCCATGTCCCTGTCTTTGTCCTTCTCTTATACGACCCTCGTACACAGAACCATCAGGATAAACAATTTCAGCAGAACCATGACGTTGACCCATTCTAAAATGACCTTTAGGAAAACAGAATACATTAAAAGAACTTATTTTTTAAATAGATGTTGATAGAAGTACCTTTATAGTGCATTAAGTTGCCTGTAGAATCGGGAACTCTTTCCTCGCAAAAGCCATGAGGAAGAGAGTTCGACCAAAATCCACTTAATACGCGCCCGTCGGACCATATCATACTTCCTGTTCCGTGCATTTTACCTTGTATCCAATTACCGGTGTATGTAGCACCCTTATACAATCCTTTTTTTTTCTTGTCAAAATCATATGTTGCATTTCTGACAACAGGGATGTTCCTACCCTCGCAACCTAGTGCTTTGATAATTGACTGCTGCAGAATTTTCATCCAGCTATTTCTCACTTCTAATCGACTGGCACATAGCACAATTCTTTCCTCAGGTGTTACAAGTACAATGTTCTTTTGTTCATCGAGGTCCTCTTCGAGCCAAATTGTCAATAGATTATATTTCTTTAAATTTCCATAACCGGCATCAACGAGGATATCGTTAAATAAAATGAAAGATCTTGAGAAAAATCTTCCAGCGTTTTGTGATACTAATTCATTTTTGTCACCTTCTTTTAAAACTCTTCTATCCGGGCATCGGAGTGACTCAGATATTTTGGACGAAGCCCAAAATTTTCGAGTCATTTCCGCTATGTTATGTCTCTCTGATGTTGATCTTTTTAAATTAGCCCATATCTCGGCAATTTGAGCAAAGAAGACATGTCTGGAGGAATTTGGAGCAAAATTGGAAGCTATCTTTGAGCAGAGGCGACCGTATTCACCACTTCTCCGCAGCGGTAATGTGAGAGCATAAATTAGAACATTTGTTGGCCCTATTGTTCTTTTTAAAATGTCTTTAACTTTGATTGTAGCCTCATCTATCGTTTTTCTACATACATTTGATAAAGAATGGACACTGCCTAGTGATAAACAGTTGTCGTAAAGAATACCATATTCTTCAAACGTTTTGGAATGTTCTGTTGTTAAACTTAAATGTTCTATTGGTCGCAAAAGTGAGCAAATTTCAGATAATTCAACACATAGCGTTCTCACACGATCGATTGTTTCATTATAAGCTGCTAAGAGACGCTCGAAGGCTTGTCCGTCATGAGGTTGTTCTAAAAAATTTTATTTTTTACATGTCAATTTACTAAACTTAATTCGAAGATAAATAACTCCTTAGAAAGATGGATTTATTTAATTTATAATTACCTTTAAAAGCTCCATAAGCTTCGCTATTAATAATTGGAGTAATAAGGTGAGTCCTAACAGCTACAAGGGATGTTAGAAAATGTCTTTCGGTTACTGCAAGCTCATATATTCCTTTATGCTCATCTTCCTCTATAATGACAGCCGCTGTTCTTCCTTCAAAAGGACAACTCGCCATTTGACGTATTCTTCCTTTACCGTCCAAGCTGGATGATTGATTTAGGCCAGTTTTCTTTAAGACCCACAAATGAGTTGCAAACTTAGGAGCATCCATTATAAAAAAAGAGCAGTTAGCGGTCAGAGAGATACCAGTAGTTGGTGTTTGTAGATTGATATGAGTTGGAACAAGCGTATCATTGCCAAATTTGTAAACAGTTCCATCTGCAGTTAACACTAAGGAAGTTTGATTTCCTGCCTTCATATCAATAACGCATTTATTGATGAGAGAGCGAATACGAACAGGTTTATTTCGATCAATTTGATCACCTTGACCCAGTTGACCGTGATTTCCATTACCCCAACACCATACTTCGGTGTGAACTACGACATTAGTTTCTAACGATGGAGCTTCTGGTATAGCTTTGTCAATCAGTTTTGGTAAAGAGTCACAACTGTTCGATTTTTGAAGTGGGCAGCATTTTCGAACACCAAAAATGGGTTGACTAGGAGCTTGAGTAGTTGAAAAAGAATTTCTAAGCGATTTCATCATTCCTAAAGCCACTTCACGAGGTCTTGGCGGAACTACTGATAAGATTTGACTCACTTTGTTTGTAAAATAATCTGGCTCTTTCTCTTGAGAATCGGTAAATTGTTCAAGAAGCTCCAATGATCCAGCTGATAACATCCTCTTCCTATCTGTTGAGCAGTCGTGCTCATAAGAACTTCTAACATCTTCAGGAGCACTCTTAGATTTGGTTACTTTTTCGAAGCTGATGTTACTTCTTAATTTATCCATATCCGTTCTTACTAAAGCGAGTGTATGGAATTCTCCGCATGAAACTTTTAAAACATCTTTTCCACCAAAAAATGACTTATCTATTAGATAGGGAGATTCAATATTTGCCTCCAATTTCAGACCAATGTGATTTTTACTACCCCAAATATACAAATTTCCATTTTCATCAACACAAGCAGAAAAGTTACTCGCCAGGGAAACGTGTCTAATTTTTGCAGAAAACCGTAATTTTTGTGGCTTTAAAATACAATCAATTTCTTCAGGAACACATTGCTTGCATCTATTATCTCCCCAAAACCAAACTGAACCTTCAAAATCAATAGCAGCTGTATGTCGGGTACTACAACTAACAATATCAATATTCTTCATAATTTCTATTGGTTCATTAGAGTCCTGTTTTGTATTGTTCCCCAGCTGACCGTAGCGATTTGAGCCCATCATCAGTAATTTCCTGGTTTCACTTATCAATGCAAAGTAATCCAGTCCTGCTATGACTTGAATTATTTTTTCTTTGTTGTTCCATTGTACTTTACGGGGTTCTACAGTCAAATTATCCGCTTTCCAAGTATAAACTGACATATTCGGATATAAAGACTGGCGCGAAATTAGAACCAATTTGTACTTGGCTTTAACGCTTGAAGATTGTAACAATATACGTTAGATATAATATTAATTAATATCAGCGATGGATTTCATATATATTGGTTTTGAAGTATGATAAAGTTGTAATATTGAGATAAACCAGATAATATGTGAGCACCGATTAATTTTTCCTCATGCTCGTTTTCGTATAAATTTCGCGCAAAATATAATTTCGAAAAAATTAAGATCTATTTGTTTTGTTTGGGTATTAATAATTAATATAATTGTCTATTTGAACACTAAATGATAAATTTAAAAACTCAACAGACTCGAACATAAGATACTATAGAATACTGTGATGTCATTTCCGGCTATTCCATCGACCTGGATTTTTTCGTTTTTCTCAATTTTCGTGTTCAATTAGATATTTTTAAGCAACTTTTTGCCAAAGCAAGACTTCTATGTTAGGTATTGACCAAAGAGATATGCGAACGATCTAATAAAAGTAAGTTCTTGACAATTGAAATTTTTTCCTCTTAGCAAAGGTATATTATTTTGTGGAGGTCGTGAAAAATATGCGTAAAATTTCAGTAAAGAACATTATAAAGAGATGGCAGAACTGCTGGAACGAAAAGCCTCACTGAAACGTCAAAAAGCCGAAGTTCAACCGATAGATGGCGCGTCTCAAGATGAACCTGATACAACAACTCCCGATGGGGAAGAGGAAGACAACAATCAGTTAAAAGTGATACATTTTATTTTTTAAAAATGTAGGATTTAGAATATTTGGCGTTCTATGTAGGCTATATAGATCAAATTATTGCGCTCTTTGATATTTCAACCAACAGAAACTAGCAAATGGTCTACTAAACCTGAACATCTAGATTGGTAAACAAACCAAAAAAATAAATTGTAGGAGTTACAGGAATGAGTTTTCGGTTAGAGCTATAAAGAACTATGTTTTTACCATTTCTATTACGACATGTGGCTTCCATTTGCTAGTGTCAGAAGTTTCGAAAACACTTATTGAACTCGTTTTTCTCCAAGCTAAATGTATAAGAATTTAGTAAACCGTACATACTTTGCTTTATTACTAAAATAATATAATGTAATACGCATATTCTGAATCATCAGCTATTTTGGTCAGGGAAGTTTTTATTTTGTTAGCTAAGAATAAGCCGAGAAGAATTATATTACAGTTTGAGTAAGCCTAGAAAAATTTAGCTTTTTGGCGTAGATATTTATTCGAAAGTGAAATAAAAGTTGGCAATAAAACGTAATGACACTGCTCAATAGGCTCTATTGTGAATATTGAAAATTTGTTATACATTCATAAGATAGATGTGCTCATTGTCCAAGTCGTCTACTACCTCATCCACCCAGCACCTTACATCGAGACTTTTCGATGTCTTTGAGATATTATAAGAATCTAATCTAAGCAAGGGAACTGTCAAGGAATTACTTGAATAACAATTCTGTACCTAAATATCAATAAGGTCAGCCTTCTGACTCAATCAATCATTTCGGTGATGATATAAATAAGTAACTCAAGAAATATTAAGCTTAGGTCAAACATTTTACTCAAGCAAACTTATATTCCTAGATGAAAGTACTGGTAAGATCTCAAGCATTGGACGGTTCATCTCCACCTCCCAATAATGTTGGAAGTTTACTACCATCTCCAAAGACGCTTTCGCCTCAACCTAATCGTCGTTTACTTAAAGATGCTTCAGGTTCTTCTGCAAGTGACGCGTCTTCGGGATTGTCACGTGAATCAAGTTTGGAAATTTCAACTGATTCTTCGGGAGTAGATCTTCAGCAATTTTTGACCCAAACATTGACAAAGGGGAACACAAAAGATAGAACTTTTCTCCTGAAGTTGGAAATGGAACTTATAACTTTCGTAACAGATTCGAATGAGCCATTGAAACGTTTTCCTCCAATGTCTAGTTATCAAAGGATGCTAGTTCACAGAGTCGCCGCCTACTTTGGTTTAGAGCACAATGTTGATAATACAGGAAAGGCCGTTGTTGTAAATAGGACACCAAATACTAGATTACCTCCGCTAACCTTTAGTCAAATAATAAGAATGGCTAATGGTCAACCGAGGCAGTTGTTAAGAAGACGTCCGGCGAGTGTTGAAGATGCTCCACTGAAAGTTCCATTAGGCAATCAACCTAAATCAAAAAGTGTTGATGAAAGAAGAATGGAATATGATCAGGTACGTACTGTTTTCTTAATAATAAATAGTCTGTGAGTGCTAAATGTGATAAAGACAGTTATTTACTCGAATACCAACATATTATGTGCCCGAAGTATCAAGTTTATTTTTATCAAGAATATCCAGAATTATTAAGGATTTTTACTAGAAAAGGCTATAAAAAGTTTTCATAACAATAGCATCTATCTCATAACTAATGTTATAATTTAAGATAATTATTCTTTTTGGTTTGAAAGGAAAAACCTTACTTGAAGAAAATTAAATTACGGACATAGCGAGTACTTTCAAAACGCGTTTGTTATTATTTACAGGCAAGAACTAGAATATTTGGACAGCACCTTTCTATTCCTGATATGCAACAGCATGTTTCTCCATTTCCACTTCAATGGAGTTCAACTGACTCATCCGGGTACTCTACAGACAGAACGAGATCACTAGTAATGTCAAGAGATTCCAGTGGATCTAATTTAACGTCCATGTATGACGGAGGGGGACCATACGCCGTTTGGGTAGCAACATCAGTTGAACAAATCCCCAGCGGAAGCGTGATAATAAATCCTCAAACCGGAAGTCCTTTTTTAATGTCCGACGGTTCGTTATATAGGCATCCAGGAACTGGAAGCCCACTTCCAGCCGGGAGTTTGATAAGCTTTCAACAAGTTCCGTCATTGGCACCACCCCCACCCCCTCCAACTTATGTCGTTCCCCAGCAGCAAGTTCTGCAGCAGCCTTATACTGTTCAGATGCAGGTGGCGCCCCCACCGCCACAACCACCTCCGCCACCTCCTCAACAGCAGCCTCAACCTCCTCCAAATCATACTGGAAATACAATAGTTTTATGTCCTCCTCACCCACAGGATCATATATATCAAAATCGTATTGAGCAAGCGACAAACCAAATGCAACAGTTTTCGATAAGGACGCCGACATCCTCTTGTCCACCTGTGAGGAGACAAAAAAATGCTTGTGGTGGTATGTTGTGTTTTTAAAAGTATAGATTTAGAACTCGTTTTAATAGTTAGCTAGAATTCTTCGTTGAAGTAGGTATATGAAACTGATATTAGGAAATTTTACAGTCTGTTGTTCCATTAATATTAAAACGAGTCAGAAAAAAACTTTTTTATTATTATATAGTTCGTTTTTCATAGGCGGTAAAAGACGTTCAAACTGGGTGAATAACAAGAACGGAAGTGGAACTTCTTCTGGGAATAGTCAAAGTGTGGACGAAGTCGCTAGTCAGCAATGATCTCATGTAGGCGATTTTTAATTGCATAAAAGTTGTTCGGTTTTTGTCCTTTGCCAGTATTAAGCTTGCGAAACGACTTTTTTTGGATAACGAACGTTGTTTTTTGTTCTTTTTTGCTGGTTTCCTTTTTATTTGAATAGAAAATGATTATTTGGTAACAATTTTTGATTTTTTCTTCAAAAAAAATTGCGGTACAATTTCTACACTGTTCTTGGATTTATTTTACATAACTAGCCGGTTGTGTAATCTGGGATTTCATTCAGTCGTTCATATTTGTATCTTTCATCATCCTGACTTTCTTATTCATTTTTATACTATAAATTAAAACAATTTCTCTCTTTTACAGTTGATTAGGTTGACTAGAAAATGAAACAGAGGGTAAAAAGTCAGTTGATATTCGTCTGAGAAATATCTAAGAATACATTATAGCTTGAATCTTTTGAAATTTTAATAAAGAATCTTAAACAAATGAACAATATATCATAAAACAGATTAGTCAATTTATCCCATATGTTTTGGAATGGAAATTTTTTAGTTTTATTCAAAACAAGCGTAGCCGAGAGAAAAAATAGGAAGAAACATTCTTGTCCTTGAATATTTTATAGCTGGTTTATTTTAGTCTATTTATTCTGACGCTGTTGGCGTGACTCACAATGTGTTTGTCTACATAATCTTATAGATTTTTAAGAAAGACACATTTAGTTATTATTATTTAATAACGTTAAATTATCATTTTCAATAAAAACTCAATGTAAAGGGAAATGCCACAGGTGTCCTATTATATGCATGATGAAATGCTTTAAGGCTAGGAAGAGTAAGTTTGTATAACCTTAAGAAACAACTTGCATGAATAATACATGTACAATGCTAAAAAGTTTACTGTTGAAAGTCTAAGATTAGAAAAAGGAAGCTACTAAGGCTTAAAATAAGTCATAAAAGAAGAATCTTAGAGCTTGTATCGTATTTCTATTGTCTCTTTGTTGTTTCAATAAAAGCATCATAAATTGTGTTATTTTCGTCACGTTGATGGATTTCAATTTACCAAGTCGTTAGAAAATAATATATAATTGATGTTCTATACTGAAGTCAATATTACTAAGTGTCTTGAATACTTTCATATTATAAATATGGTACGATTTGGTTTCTCTTCCGTTGTAAATAAGTGTATTAAGTTACAATTATCATTTGATGTATTTCGAATTATGGTATATTATAATTGATCTGATTGGTTTTAACATATATATATATAAGCCCGCTAAAGACCGCTGTAAAATCGACCTTATAGAGAATAGCAAAATGTGCTTATATTTGTGATAAATTCCCATTATAACTTTAAAATCGATCATTACCGTATCAATAAAAGAGACAAAAAAGATATTAGTTTTATACCGAATTTGTGTTCGATCTTTCGATACATTGATTGAACAACAACAAAAGAATGCCACTTTACTTTGTTTTCATGCTGCACATATTTGAAGAAACGCAAACAGATAGATAAAAATTCTTTTTCATGTCGCGCTTCAAGATTCTAACTGAATTAGTTGGTTTGTAAGAAGATCATAATTCCAATTATAGCAATGTTGTACGTATACTTATTCCGAGTAGCATTTCTCTAATCCTCAGCTGGAAAGGGGATTAGATAAAAAAAGAATTTACTTTGCTGTGTCACAGGATTTGTGACGCTTTCGCGATTGACTTAATTTGAAGTGCAGAAAAGTATAGTATAAAAAATCTCCACAGAGATGCATTAGAATTGGATAGTTTTCTTATTCCCGGTCGCTTCTCCCACGAGTATCATATTACGGTCAATAAAAGCCAGCTGATTAGCCGGTGCATAGAAAACCCCATGAAAGATCATTTCGTTATCTTTAATCCTCTTCCATATTCTAATACACATTTCAACTGCAGTAGCAGCAAAATAACTTCCAGTGTTGTCCCATGTTGCGTGTTTTATCGAACTATTAAAAGCTGAATGGGATTGCGGTGATTTAATCCATTTCATGATTTTTTTATCCTTCTGAAATTCAATTACGCATATATTACCAGAGGAGTCACAAACTGTTAAGTGATTGCTTAAATTAGGAATAAAGCTTATATTCGTTAAAGACGAATGGAATTCCGAAATTCTTATTATCATTTCTATTTGTTCATCATTAGCAAGACTCCAAATTTTTAGAACTTTCCCAGAGGTTGCTGCGAGAAATTGCTCATTCATCGCTAACCAACCAACACTCGTTGCTTCCCTGCATATATCATCATCGTTTTCCCAGAATCTTATTACAGATGTCTCAACCCAAAGTTCGATTGAGTATATATGAATGTTGAATTCGAGTGTTTCCGTTCCAACTGCAATTAGGGTGCTATTTAAGGCAATACTACAAGGCGAAAATGCATCAAGCGTAGTGATATGACTACCGTTCTGATTGTCAGTAACATGAACTGTAGCCTTTTCAACAGCTCCTTTCTGCAAAATATTTTAGTTTTACAATTTTTAGCATGTTTCATAATTACAACGAATATTATTGTTAAAAACTAACATTGTAGGTTCCTTTATGACCGAGATCTACGCTTATAATATAATTCGAATCCAGTGTAAAGAGAGCATCCCATATAAAGCCTTTATGACTCGTCGAATAAAATAGTATTTTTTCATCATGAGCCTTTTTAATTTCGCATGTTGTCATCCAACCCTGGCTTGATAATAGGTTCTTCCGGTCGGGTGATATTTTAAGAACTAGATAATGTAAACCTCCAACTGTAGGAACATTTCCAAAGACAACGGGCCGTAAATCCCATATCTTAATTGAATTGTCAAGAGATGCCGTAGCTAAACGACTTTTTCCATAAAGACTTATCCATCCTACTCTGTGAACATGGCCTCCCAAAGTACATACACATGAACTCGTCGCCGTATTCCAAACTTTTAACGTTCTATCTGAAGATCCGGACAATAAAGCTTGGCCATCTTCTGTAAACTTTAAACACCACAGCCATCCCTTATGACCATGTAGCTTCTCTAATTGATCACCATTTATGCTACTAATAACAGTAATCATTGAATCATCCCCGCCAGTAACAACAACAAGCTCACTGGGAGACCAAGCAAGGCATAAAGTTTTTCCGCAAGCGGCCTGAGAACTCCATTTAATTTTTCCAGTTGCACTATCGATACAAACTAGACCGTATTGACTGTTAAATACTGCAACGCCAAGTTGATTAGTGATAGGATCAAATGCGCAGTTACTAGCCGGCCCTGGAAGTTCAATTTCAAACATTTCCTTAATAATATTATAACCATCCGTTTCAAATATTTTAGCAGTGCGATCAACGCTACAGGTTGCCAATAGGCTTGTTTCTCTGCTTTTGTCTAAACCACTAACAGCATTTCCGTGTACTTTCTCCGAATAAATCTATATATTGGGTCAGAATTGTTAAAGACAGCTGAAAACTTATAGAATTGCTCACTTTTAAACCATTTATGGAGAAAACTTCTAAATGGCCATCGTCACATCCAACAGCAACTGATGAAGACTGTATAAAAGTGCAGGATTGTTCTCCGTGATAGTCATCAACCAGACCCGGAAAAGGCGGTCCACTCAAATTAGTTATGGTCACTGTTTCTTCTCCACTGTGCGTATCCCAAATTTTTATACTTCCGTGTTCACCATCGTTAGCTACCGATACAATATATGATCCATCAGTAGAGAATTCGCAACATCTAATGCCTTTCTCGTGTCCTTGAAGCGTTAGTAAACAGGGGTCATCTATCGACTCTGGATTGACATCCTTTAAGAGAATTCTAGTATCAGATAATTGTAAATTTGGTTGTTCCAACAAGTTTCGTATTGCTGCAGATGTATGCTGCGAGGCTAATTGGTAGACACATTCAGGATCTCTCAGGAGATGAGTGACATTCGCTCCAACAAATTTATGATACTCTTGTAATTTTTCACTTTGTTTTGAAGCTTCTAGCAAGTCAGAAAGGCACTCGTGACCTTGACCAGCTGCAAATCGAGCTTCAATAAAGGGTAGATTTAAAGTCCACTTCTCAAAATTGTTCCAATCCTTAAGTCGGATAAGTGCAAGGGGTAATTCCCTTAGTTTACGTTTATTAAAAATTTTGTTTGATGTTGAACTTCCTTCATGAAGTATAAGGGATTGAGGCTGTATTCTTCGATCGTACATAACTACAGCCTCCTGACTTACTTTCGCTTTTCCGGCGTAACGTTTCCCATCAGCATAAACACCCTGAAAATAATTGACTATACCTTGCCATGACCAGTTTTCTTCTTGACTCAAATATCTAAATGTACAACAAAGATTTACTTTTATCTTAAAAATCTTATGAGAAAGGTCAACCTTGTCTGTGCTACTTTCCAAAACTGCCTATGGTACCATGAGTATGTCATAACTCCATCAACACCCTTTTCCACTAGATATTCACTTACTTCATCTCTAATTCTTAACCATAGCAATTGAGGTATTCTTGGAAATGGTGGAATCCAATGGGAAAAAGTTTCATCCAGAACGTCATCGTCTAATGAGAGAATATCTTCAAGTTCTATAGATGATAGACCATTTTTTGACGCAGTTATATAACCAAAGGCTTTTCTTACAAGTGTTAATCCGTACCTCTTTTCTATCTTATGAAATAAATCATTTATAAGATCTGGAATACTTGAACCAATAGAGGTATCTACATCAGAACTTTTCCATTTTGTTGCTGAATCAGTGGCAAGCTTCAAAAATAAAGGGATAGGTGTTTTCGTAAAGGCATTGATGATAATCTCCTTTTGATTTGATGTCAATGTTCTATGTTTGCTTGCAAGTATACTATTCATTATTTCTCTACCATCATCTACAGTTAATTCTCTGACTGAAAAAATATAGCTAGGCTCAAGTATTTGCTGTATAATATCAAGGGGACCAAAAGGTGAAGGTAATGTTGATACAATAACTTGACAGAATGCTGGTAAGGGTTCTTTTAGACCGGGTAACCATTGTAAGTTATGTGCAGAATTTTCCATTGAAAGTTGATCTAAAGAATCCAAGACTATAATAAGAGGCCTTTCTGCTGTGGGATAATTCTTAATTGCCTCCTTGAATAATATTATTAAATCTTTAAAGCTTTCTGCTTTAGGTTTATCTGCTATACCGTACGCTCTAAGTATTTGTAAATGAACGGACTCGAGTAGATTTCTAACGTTTCCAGATTTTGCAGTTGTTCCTAAAAATCTGCTAATAACTACCGAAATTGGAATCAGCTTTTTCATTTCGGTCGCTATAGGCAAAGAGTTATAATAGAAGCTTGTTTTCAAGTATACATTTCTCATTACAGATGGCGTTAGACAATGGACAAATATAATAATTTAGCTAAATCTCTTGCCTATAGCGGCCATAATTGCTGTTTTTCCACATCCAGATTGACCGTAAAGAGTAAAAACATTACTTTCGGTGTTGATCTTCTCCTTAATGTTCATTTTAAGGGAATTTACAATTTCATTTCGACCATAGAACACTTTTAGTTTATCAATAATAGTATTACGATGTAGTAAAATTTCATCAATAAGATCGTCGACTTCAACATGTAAATATTGTTCATAGTTCTGTAATATCAATCTTGATAAAGAAGTACATATTTGGTCGCAAGATTTCCGGACATCCTGACTACATGATCTGACATCTGACGTTTTATAGGTACACTCGTACTTGTTCTTGTCATCTATGGAAGCTTTAACAGTTTTCTTAAGAGTTGAAAGACATTTTTGAGAGTCTTTGTTGATTTGACTTTTCTAAACAATAGAAAAAATCGTTTGATAAGTAAATTATAAATCGTTGGAAACTTTTCAAGTGGCTTAGAAATAACTACACAAGGATTTCTTTACATTACATTTACGATTTGTTCTTCAAAGACTTTGTTTTAAGCAACCTGAGAAATCATCAAACGCAAGATATTCTAATTTTTTTCGTTGTTTTCCTATAGTTGTGATTACTGTGGCATGTTTATCACGAAGTCTAATTAGCTTATAGGTGAAATCTACTTTTGTCGACAGCTATTTAAGATAGAAGAGCACTATTTTTATAGTTTAGAATGAAATCGAAGAAGAAATACTATTTTTAATATAGAACACTTAGAAATTTACCTCTGAGTCTATATCAATTAAATGCCTATGAATGTGACGATCCCCTTCTATTTGATGTAAATGCCTCAATACTACCACAACTTTATCATTAACCCTCTGGTTTTTTAAAACTCCTTGCTCTATTTCATTTTCAGTAACGGATATAAAGTACTTTCTTCTTTTTTTGTCGTCGTTTTTCAATGCAATTTCGGCGGCGCTCCTTAGGAATGTACTCATTTGACTTGAAATCGACCACCAATCCTTCTGCTCGCGGGTTATGGGCTTAAGAAAGTATATTGGAGGTATATTATTCAGGTCTAAGCAGTAATACTTTCGTAAGATAACTGCTTCATTTACTTTTACATGTTTAAGTAGTAACTCAAACTCATTTTTCTCAATTTCTGAAGGAATGGGTCTATAGCCGTACTTATCTCCGACAATTGCTAAGAAGGATGGTCCACTACTCTCCGATGTACATCTTTCCACTTCCTTAAGACATACTCTGACTGTATCGTGCTCCAAACTTACTTCCTCCTTAACGCCCCACCTCATGTCTACAGTTCCAAAGTCCATATTTAAAGTTTGGCATAGTTTACGCAAAAATGGATAAACATCTTTCATTAAAGTGTTTCTCTCCGCCAAAGTATCTGTAAATGTCGACGAGACAAATACAATTATTCTGCGGTTTGATTTCGGTAGCTGAGTTTCAATTAACTCTGTTAAATTTCCGCTGAATTGGAAAAAAATTTAATAAAATAAAATACTGCGTGGGATGAATTGGGGAAGAGACGAAAAGTAAAATAAACATAAATGAATAATCTTGAGCAATTTCTCATTGACGTGGATCGAATTAGTTATCAAAGATGCCTGTTTTCTTATCTCTACCCCTACTTGCGTGCTTCTAGAAACTGTAGAAATGAAAAGATATAGAAAATAGATGCTGGGTTTTTTTTTCTGTCGACTCTTAGATGGTGTGTATTATTCGTAATTTAGTTTGATTTTCACTTTGGCAGAGAATCGCCGAAGCGTCACCCAGCAGTCAGTTTTATCCAACGCCGGAAATTAAGTATGTGAAGGAAATTAAAAGCAAGCAAACAGTGATAGACGCACCTGACTCTGAAATATGACATATCTAATGTTTACTATTAATTTGATATTTCCGATACTGTTGTTTAATAAATTTTAAGAATGACAACCAACTTTCTACGAAAACTTTTTTGTTGAAAATCTTCAATTGAATAGAATTTAAAATTTATAGAATTAGATCAGCGGCCTGACGTTTCTTTCTGAAGGTTGTTAAATAGCCCTTAGGCCTAATACTCTCAACCTTTATCGTTCAATATATCGCTTCATTTAGTTTTTCCTCAAAGAAAGTCCTTCAACAGAAGAGTCATTAAAAAATTCGTACAGTATACTTTATGTAAAACTTGTATTTCCAATCTAAAATGTGAGTAAATATAGACAGATCTGTTCAAATAGTTGACGGATGGATGAATATTGAATATTGAATATCTCATATGAGGTATAAAAATAGATTATTGAATTGTTTTCGCATGTTTTGTTAAGAATGTCCGATAGAAGAAGGAAAATAATACTGTATTTGAGAAGGGAAAACTACTATACAAAAATTTGTGCTAACTATGCAATTCGTAATTGGCAATAAAGCACAAAAAAAAGGATTCTAACCTTAGAATATTTTCAACAATATCCGGTGAATATTTCTTCCTGGAATTCTTTAATAAATTTTCTGCTTCCTTAAGCAAACATTTCCATTCCTGCCGCTCGAATCTTTTGTCATCCCAAAGGTCCATTTCTGACACCTTAATGAGGGAATCTCTCCAATCTATAGTGTCGTTTACTGTCATGAAATTCATACAAAAGCATCAAATGAACCGGTCAAAATAAATCTATATGCAGAATCACAAAGCATATAGATTGTTGGTTCTTAGCGTGATGAATTAATAGGTTGTAGGCCAACGAAAAAGAATTGGTGAAGAGTGTTTAGAATTTGGCTTTTTGGTTATGTTGAAGAGAGTGTAAGCAATTTCTCTCATAACAGTTTGGGCAAATATTGTAAATCATTTCATTAATATGGTAAAAACCTTTAATTTTAGTCTGCATCTGCTTTTAGAATTCTATAATAAAAACATAAAATTAAGCTCTTTGGATATGACAGAAATAGAAAGTTTTATCATGATTAGACTGGTTTTTCGTTAGCGATTCTCGACGAAAAAGACGAATGCCAAACTATTACTGAAATTTTTTATTAAAATGTCATCAACTAGAGATCAAAGTTCAGCAAACCAATATTTACCTCGGACTCTTGTATTTAGAAAAGAAAGAAACTTTAACATACCCTTAAAACTCTTATACATTTTCTCCTGCAAACTAATGCCCTTGACATTAAAAATAAGGGTGACTACTCGCCTAGCAACACCCAAACACAACCCGATTTTGTAAAGTACGTCTATAGGCTGAAAGCGACATTGACGCCGGATCTGCGACAGCAGCGCCGTCGACCCGATCGATTCTTTGCAGTTTTTTGCAGATGGACTGCAATGAACGGCCACCGACGATCACGATCGAGCATATCGATGATGAAGATTCGAAATTTAGGATATTTAACGATTGGAATGGATGCGTGCAACAAGAAACTACGCTGCCTAAAGCCAAAAGTAGTAATTCATTAGTGGATTGCTCTAAATTTGCAGATCGGCCTAATAATTTATCTTTATCAAAATCTGAAAGTGACTTGAAAGTTGTGGATCAGGAGTTATATCCGTGGATATCTAACATGTCAAAATTAACTGTTGATGATTACCATAATAGATATTCTCTAAACGTTTCACCCTTTGTAACACCTTGTTGCAGTCCGAATCCCTCTCCTCGGATATCGCCTTGCTCTACCCCTAATGGTGAAAAATCTGGATCACCGACAACCTCGCCTATTCAGATGCGCAAAAGCTGAGACAAATAAGAAAAAGCAAATCTCTTTTGTGCTCAATACTCGTTTCTTTCTCTTCTCCCATTTTGTATAGTTTGTATATAAACTAATATATTGTATATATTTATATATATATACTGATATAAAAGAATTTCATTTGCAAATAAAGAATTAGGACGGTTGAATTATTTATCGAATGTTACCATTTCGGCCGTGCTTTTCAATTTTCATCGATGAAAAATTGTTGCGAAAACCTTTTATCCTAGAATCTCGACAGCTAGAAAAGAACAATGATAAAGGAGCAGAGAAGAAGAAACGAAAGAGGGAAAAGCGGGAAAAGCAGATAAATTTGTTATTTTGTGAGTAATCGAAAGGGGAAGTCACGAGTTTTTCTTTCATCATTTCAATCATTCAGAATGTAATGGATAAACGTCCAATTGTTCTTTAATTGTTATTTTCTATTGGTAACTGAACTGTTGTAAATAATTAATGCTCTTATTAGCCATAATACTTATACGCTATATTTAAAACGCTTACTGATTAAGTATGCCGTGTCTAGAATATTCCTAAAAGAAATACTAAGAGGACAAAAACTCTTTTTCTTTTTTAATCTTTCTACCAATCTCAAAGTTGGTTATATATAGACCTGAAGATGTATGTAAAATCATTTAGGTTGTCAAGAAAGACAGTGAATTAGAAGTGAAAACTATCTAAACTAATCTAATAGATCCGTTTGTTGGCGTAAATTGCTTACTTTATTAAGCTTTCATAAAGAACAGTTTTTCTAATAACATTAGAAACGGAATTTGATATGTTATATATAGGCGTTAAATATTGTAGTCGTATTATTTTGTATGAAGGTAAGAAATCGAAGAGATTTTAAGTTAATTAAAAAACATCATAATATGTGTTAAGCGTGTCGATATTTAAGTAAAGTTGTATAAGAAGGCTATTTCCTTTGTATAATTTACGCTTGATGTTAAATTATTTCCGATAAGTTAGCACACGTGATAGAAAAATTGTAAGTACGCTGTTACTTACACCTCACCCTCTATTCTTGTTGATCTACGGGCGTCAGAGAATCGGGAAAAGACAAAAGTAGCATGTAAGACCTTATTGACGTTCAGCTTCCTTACGAAAACACACTTCAGTTTGTATAACTGGGTAAACAGCATGATAATTAATATCCAAGGAAAATTTTTTTTGTGTAGCCTACAATCACCAAAGTCCATCAACCCGATCTTCCATTACAGATAATAAATTGGATAAGAAAGAGAATTGAGCTAAAAAGTATATTGGCAAACCTACTTAAACGTAAATATTAAAGGAGTAGTGTAAAAGAATTATATTGCAGATCAATCTCAGAGTTTTCCAGTTCATTAGATAAAAAGCGTACATTTTAAAAAATTGATCGTCTACAATATATACAGTATATATATATATATTAAGTTTATTTATATTTTGTTTATAAATACAAAAAACCCCTACGCACGTCGCTATTGATTACAATTTCCTTATAATTGTTATATTAAGCTTTCTGCATAAGATTGATACGATAAAAAGAGAAAGGCGTAAAAAGACTGAAAACGAGAAAATAATGAATTTTGCATCAAGTTGCTTAGGACCTGTATTCTTATTATACAAAAGCACATTTGTATTGCCGTCGAAATTGAAGTTTGACCCTCTATTCACGCTAACAACTACAATATATTAAAATTTTTATATAAGATATATACAATTATATATAGTATATATATAGTTAAATATTTTCTGAAGGACAATATAGGAGACTCTAGATGACGCTTCTGAGTTAAAAAAAGATCCACCACTGGCATATTATCGTTCTGACATGCTCCTTTTAAAGCTTCACAAAATTGAGCAAAGCGTATAATTAGGAGCCATTCTTTTAATAATGCGAATATTGATAGAATTATAAAAATCGAAAGTATGTCCAATTAATAGGAATTCGTGATGGAGATCTTTTTTTCTCTTCATCTAAGTAAACAGAACTTATAATTAGCATCTCTGGCTTGGTTTTTTTTCTCTTAAATAATGTCTAAAGCCTTATGTTGTTGAAATAAAACTAGTCATCAGTTTTAGTATATTCTATGGGAAAAATTAGATGAGTTACTATTCTCTGAAACTTCCTTTCTATTATGTTTTTTGAAATCAATCCCTTTCATGTTCCCTTCAATTTTATTTACTGTTCCCTTCAAAATCTTTCTCTCTACAGAATACTCTGTCTCTCTCACTCTATATCTCCCGCCGTCTCGCTTCTTTAATATTTTTTCAATGCAGTTTTTCAGCTAGAATACTTTGTCTTGTTATTCTGTTTTCTTAGTTTAGTTTGTCAATTAATCCAATAAGTTTGATTTGAGTCATGTAATAAAAGTAGTACTCTAAATATGCAAAAAAAATATGCTGTCATATTTTTAGCTCTGGAATTTTCTGTCTCGTGTGTAACAGCTTACATTTGAAGTAGCTTTTAAGTATTAATCAATTTTTTGGTTAAAAAATTAAACTTCAACTACTAACTCTATAAATAAACTGTAAGTAACTTATTAAAAGTAAGAAACACTTATTTATGTATACACCTATATGTGAGTGAGGGAGTGTTTGCGTGTTTGTATATGTATGTACAGTGTATATACTGTATATATACGTGTGTATTTAAAACGTAACTTAGTTAATTTTTAGAAAACACGTCCAAAACAGATCTATCTACAAAACTCTTTTAACCATTCGAAGATAGAGTACAATCATTTTCACTAGGCTTTTATAGTTTAGAAGTGGATTCACACCCCAAATAAGATCTACTTTCCATTACATTTAAGTTTTATATCGTGTATTTATAGCTGAATATAGTAGTTTCGATTAAGTAATATTTACAATGTTTATGAGTACAAATCCATAAAACAATAATATGTCACTTTCTTAAAAGCTACTCTTTATTAATCTTATCCACTTTTAGATTTATTTTTCCCTTTCATGACCCGCAATTACCTTCAATCAAGGAAAATATTATAGTTTCCAGCGCTCATACTATTGCTTTTCTTAACATCTGCATATATGTAATACGTAAATTATTGAATACAATCTATAGAGTCTAAACAAAGGCAAAATTACTAATATTTGAAAACATCGTCATAAAATATTAGTTTATTAATATGAAAAAAATGCAAGCGAATAAGTACATTATTTGATATAAGTCTACTGATATAAGTCTTCTGACCGTTAGCTACACGTGAAAATCATTAGTAATAAGATACAAATGTCAGGTGAATGACGTAGTGGATTGTATAGAATATTTACTCCTTGAGGGTACTTGATGGAACATTTTGTTTTCTACTTGGTTAAATATAATAATTGAAAGAACAACACTGAAAACACTAGCGTATCTTGTGCTTTAAAATAATCAACCAGCTCAGTAGAAGATTAATAGCATCAAAGGCGAATAAGTCTAAAGGTACCCTTTCGGGTAAAATAAGATACAAAATTACAAGCTATTAAAAAGACGTATACAAGTGATGTCCAAATCTGTAGGATTGGTATTTTGTTTTACTTTCGTATTACATAATGAAATGTTTAAGTACTTTTTTTGTGTTTTTCTATTAAGTGTCCCTTTGACAAATCGCCTCTCTTAGTGACCTTTCTAGTTCTAATTCATTCTCTTCCCATAAAGGAAAAAATTTAATTTTAGGGAAAAAGTATTTAATCCATTTTATTTGGCGAATATCCAACAATCGGATAGTACGATAACCCATTATTCATCAATTTCAAATGCATATATGGTGAGTCTTTCTTGATAAACTAACGCAATGAAAAAAAAAAGGAGAGTAATTCTATACCACTAAACTGGAAAATAAAACTTGATCCGTAGAGATTAGGTTAGAAGATTATGACGTCAGTTTTCTTTGACACTAACAAAATCAACTTTAAGGTTGGCAATTATGGCAAATTATTAAGATTTTTTTTTATATTCCTTTCATTAAACTGTTATTCTCTCTCTCTCTGCATCGTAATTGTTAATAGTATATACAATATATAGTACATTATCAAGTATATACTCTGTAGTTTAGGATATTTGTCATATAGTAACCGAAATCAATTAGCATTTAAATTAATTGGTGTTCAGTTAACGATTTTTCTTGTAATTGAGTGTAATTAAATGCACAGTTTGAGTTGTCAAGTGTCTAAACCAAATTAGGTTATCTGGGTTAATTTGAAAAATGTCATCTCTAATTTAACTTGCTCTAGAACAGAATACGTAAATTTAGGAATATATAAGACTTTTTATTCAATATTGGATGATAACATTTTGATAAAATATACATAATTGTAATTATAAATACAATTTTAAACTGGAAAAAGTCTATTATTATAGACGGAGAATTCCATTTCCCTTTCTATACCTTACTATTAATTAAGTTCAAATATTAATAAATACATTTAATATAGAGTCTATATATATAAATTTATATATATATGCTGTATACACTATATACAGTTTATATATATAAAATAAGATAACTCTGCAGGAGATTTGCGACGAGTCGACAGAAAAAATAGAATAAAAAATGCTTTATAAATAATTAATTATATAAGGAAGATAAATACAAAATTAAAATCGAAGAGATCTAGAACATTCCTGTGAAATTAATAAAACCCTTTTAAGACCTGCGAATTATTTTCGATAGAACTAAAATATTTATTAAAAGCTGTTTTCATTGTTCTTTATTCGTATTCAATTTATTCATATTGCTTGTAAGTTTTATTAAATTATTTACTATAATTAAACATTTTTAAATCTACGTACTCGACTAACAGTAAAAATTGACAAACTGTCATTTAGCGCCATCTTTGACAGCAAGTTTGAAGATATTTTTTTATGTAGAATAGTGAAGTCTTTGAAGCTAGCTTCCCTATAGCGTTGGTTCCCATTACAATTTTTTAAAGCCCTTTAAAATCAAATACTTTATACCATATTATTAAAGATGACATTTATACATTTTTTTATATCCGATAGATGGCAATTGTATAGTGAACAACAGGAAACATTATGCCCGCACTAAATCTTACCTATAATCATTGGCTTATAAAAATTCAGTTTAAGGCAAATATTTTGAAAAATTTCTTCATTAAAAGACTTTCGTACTATTTTATGGATTATTTTCGTAGAATATCATTAATACTATTGAATTCTATTTCGCAGAATTCATACATATTTCGAACTATTACTCTAAACAACTTATATTTCTGGGGTCACATTGGCTAATGAATATTCAAAACTATTGTTTTGTTCATTTCTCCTCTATTAATCATTTTGTACCTGTTGATTACACTCTCTGTTCTTTCTGTCTTACATTCTATTGTGTAAAGCAGAAAAATTATACCTCATAGTCACATTTTATTAATAATACTTTACTACTAAACGATGATTCATCATCAGTGTGACCTGATCTATATGTTCTATAATAAATTACTATTCCAACTGTAGAGTAAAATTTTCTGGTACTGATAAAAAAAGAACTTTGGCAACAAAGACACGTAACGCTATACTATGTAACATATAATTAATATATTTGTACCAATATTGTTGTTAATATTCAAATATATACTTTTTAAAAGTTTATAAGACAATGAATATTTATTCTGTTATTTATGCAAAATAACTCAAAGCATATAATAATTACTTTATAATTTTGTCGCGTTCGTCAATACTAAGTATGATATCAGATATGACTGTTGATTAAAATATAGATTTCTGAGGAAAGAGATAGAGAATGACGGGTATAAAAGAACGAAAGGGTGTGAGGAAAACAAATATTAAATATTTAGCATTATGGGCAATAAGCAAATATGCTGTTGCCCACTCCTAGAAATTTTTGTCTCCCCCATAAGTAAATAGAATGTTTTATATAGGGAATAAGTTAACCTTTAATTTACACAGAATTTACCTACAACTAAGCCTGGTTTTTTCTTATCAAGTGGAAGCTAGCAACGTACATTTTAGATGATGTTTTAAACGTATCATTTATTTTTTATCAATTTTTATCAACTAAAAGAGACCAGGTATTGTACAGGCGTCGACTGATTAGTAAAGAGATTGATTCAAATCTTCTAGTTGAAGTAAAATTCTTTATGAATAAACTTAAACTGTCTGTGTTCCAAATACAAATAATTTTTTTACATATAACAATCAGATATCTGCGTAAAGGTTCTTTTAAAACGGCACATATGTCCCATTTCTATTTCACTCTGTTATAATGTTCCAGAACTATTAAAAATGGACTGCAAAATTTAAGAATTTATATAAACGCTTAGCTTTTATATATTATAGTTCAGGATTAAGAAATATTGATTGTTTTCTTTTTCGTTGAATAATCAATTTCTGAACGGGCATATTCATAACTATCCCATAAAAGAAGAATAATAGTATGATATTAAAATAGTAATATCTCTTCTCATTTTTAAAAATTCATAATGTAAAAACGAAATTCTGTTATATATTTGAAAAGAGAAAAAGATGAAAAAATAAAAAATAATAATAGATATATAAAATATAAAATAACTAAACTTATCCATAGTTGTAATCTTAAAATATTCAATAATCGCTGAAGAGGGGCGATTTGATTTCTATTCTGAATTTCTTAGTCATTTTAATCATTTCGTTGTAAAATTTGTTATTCTATTATGATGACTTATCTGGCACTTTCTTAGGAAAATTCCACGGTAGCCAACACTTCCATTTGTATGGGAACGGAATTTTATAGCTAAGTGGGTATCGTACTTTTATCACATCTATAGGTTCTTTGGGCACTTTAACAAGTTTATTCATCATTTTCACTGTCTGAACAGGAAGAACAAGATCTGCCGGGAGGCTTCCTGCTCCCATCTTTTTGCTGTATTTTAGAAGTTTATCCTTCTCGTGTTTTTCTTTACCATCTATTCTCGTTAGAGATCTAATTTCACTTCCATTCGCACTTTCTGTCGTAGAAATCTTCCAACGGAACATATCAACATGTACAACATCTCCATTCTCGCTAGTATAAAATATTTTCGTACAATTCTCTGCTAACGTCATGTGATGTGCTTGTAAGATTTTTTTAAAGTCCCGACAAAATTTTGCTTCCTTTGTGCCATTTAACATCATCCGACCAACATCTGCATCTGAATCATATCGAAGAATACTACCAGATCTAATATAACCTAGCAATGTTCCATAATCTAACCAAAATGTTTGATTATGTTGTATTAAGAGACCTGCAACTGTAAATACGGCATGAACAACAGCCTGATACTTTTGGGCACTTAAGAAGCACTCGTCATTATAGTATTCCGTTGCTAGGGGGAAGAAGATAAAGTGAAGAAAACACAGAAGGGCAAGAACTCCAATTGAGATTTTTTTTACTTTATTCAATGTACAACAGCAAGCTGTTGTTTCTTCTTTTTGACCATTTCCTGAAATATAATTAAGTACTATAGTCATACTGTATAGTCAGTCTTAAAGCTTTTTTAACGTACAATCTATGTATAAAAACAATATTATTTTTAAATAAAACGAGACAAACTGGTAGAGAGAGAGAGGGAAAAAAAAACAAAAAATAGATACACACTTTTTATTCTAAATGTTCTAAAAAAGAAATTCTTTAAAATGTTGCTCAAAAATTGTAAAAGATTTGCAGAACGAAAAATTAGCCAAGGCATTATTTGAAAAAGTTAAATATAGTAAATAAAACTGATTTTATTCTATATATATACATATATTAGTAATGAGGAAACACATATTTTTTATTCTATTTTTAACTACTAAAATAATCTCTTAACGTTCCTCACAAAAATTATACAAATGTCTAAAGAGTAGAGAAAAAAATCAATATGATATTACTGAATACATACCGTAATTAGAACAGAATAACCGATTGATTTGCATTTTTTAATAAGTAAAATTTAAGCTCACTAAAAGAAATTAAAATACTGTTTCAAGATTCACTAAGCTTTTCTTATAAAATGATATAAAACTCTTTCAGTTGGCACCTGTACACTATACTGCACTGTGTATTTTTAATGCACCTCAGGTAAAAAATCGACAATACGGTTTGACAACTCCATCTAGCGTATTAATACGAAAGTTAGAATGTTTATTCCTCTAATTCGATATTGTTTTTTTTTTCGTGTAAAATGAAAAAAAAAGAGTTTAATAAATAATAAATAAGGTAATCTTTCAAACATATCTAAATAAAAACAAACAAACAAACAAACGATATAAAGTTTCTCTTGTTTCTTTTACTAGAGTAGTAACTTGTGTATAAAATTAATTCACTCAAATCATTTAATTTTATACGAAAAAGACTATAGATGTAAAGCACACACTCGTCCCGCATATCGCGTACCCTTTTGAAACTAGACAATTCGTTTTATTTACACATTTGTATATAAATATATAAATGTAGAGTATACAACTACGCAATATACATGTATATATTTTGTATATACATTTATATATTTTCTGGTATATTTACTATATTGTTAACTATCTATTTCTAATAATGTAACGATGTAATAACGTGAGAAGAAAAGTCGTGAACATCATTGCTGACTTTGCCACATAGATTACACTGCCACGGGTTGTTTACATTATGTAGACCCATATGAAGTTGGTAAAGTGTACGATCTATAAACACGACCTTACAAAATTTACACATGGTTACATTCTTGGAATTTGACAACAGAAATTCTAAAACATCTTCCTCTTCATCCTTTCTTTCTACTGATTCCACGTTTGATTCAGAGTTCGTGCTAATCGGTGTTTCTGTACCAGAGAAAGCTGATCGAGGGGTAGGAGCGGATTTCCGTTTCCTCTTTCGAGGTTCCTCGTTCTTTTCTTTCATTTTATGCTCGTCAGATTCTTCGTGAACTTTGAGAGCGAATTTTGTAGATAGATCCAGGTCGCATACATCACATCGAATTGGAGATTTATTAACATTCAGATGAAAAGACCTAACATGCTCGAAAAGAGCCAAGTTACTGTCGAATTCGTCTGAGCAAGTTTGACACCTTAGGTGAATCTCCGATCTGAGAAAGGTCGGAGATACCGATCTAGAATTTCTTATTTTTTTTCTCTCCTCTTCCATTGGAAAGGATATTCTTCTTTTCAATCCAATGTGTTCCGTTTTATCTACCATTCCGCCATCTTTTGGGTGTTTTAGCATTACATGCATAGCCAGACTATCAATAGAAGAAAAGGACACTGTTTTACAATGAGGACAAACGTGGTTTTGTTTCTCATCAGCCTGTATTTTAGCTAGCATCTGAAGTGCTAAAGTATCGGAAAGCGTCGCGTTGGATGTAGGAAGAGGGAGATTTAAGTTCAACTGTCCAATAGGAAGAGGTTTAGCAGCCGATATAAGTTGTTCAATGAAATTTGGTGGAGCAGATGAACTCTTACAAGTTTCATTTTGGGCCCTCACCATCATATGCATTGCGTAAGAGTCGCGAGTAGCGAAGACTGCGTGGCAATCGCAGCAAACGAAGATGCTCTGCATTTTCACCTGTTTCAATTATTTTTTCTTTATAACAATAAATATTTAGATTAATTGATGAATCAATAGCAGTTCGTTCCAAAGTAATCTTAATTATTTAAACATTTGTTTTTTTTAAAAGAAAACCTTTGATAGATTCTTATTTGGCATCTTTTGTACAATTTTATGAGAATTTTACAGAAAGGGAAAATCAATTCATAAGTGATAAATAATTAGTAATGTAAGTCATGACAACGTCTAAAATTTGAAAGAATAAAAGTGAAATAATAAAGTTCTTATTAATGACCTAAACAGAAACTCTCTATAATGTATAGATAAAAAAAGAAATCAAAATTTTTACCTTCATTTCCCGATGTCGGGAGGAGGACAGATGAGCAGTTAATGCTTTTACATTGCTGAATTCTAAAGCGCACAACTTGCAAGCAAAGTGCGCCGACTCTTTTTCAACGTGACTTGCCCAATGACTGGCAATGGTGGCGTCGGCAGTAAATTTTTGAAGACAAACAGGGCATATAAAACCCTGTTTACTATCAACGAGATGTCTAGCCAATGGATTTAGCTGATCGTGTTGACTAGCCATATGAGCTGCCATACTCCTTGCTCCGGCAACATTTCCAAAATCACATGCGTAGCATACGGTTGAAGTATTAAAATGGCACAACTTATGTAAATGAAGCAGTTGCCTGAGTAAACATGGATGAATGAAAATATAGATCACTTATTGAAGAAAAAGAATAAGCTATCATTTTCATCAATTTGAGGTGGAGTTTGTAATGGAAAGTAATATTAGATAAACTTTTTGATTTACAATTATAGACTTTACACTTAACCACATGCAATAATATCTTACACACTATATTTAACGCTTTATAACATATATGTATATATATATATATATTTCTTAAGTATCTTTATGGATATGTCCACTTTGTATATGTAATACGTATGTATTGGTTAAGTTGTATACATACATATACATTTTCAGATACATTTTCATCTATGTAGTCTTAATGAATAAAAGAACTTTTAATATTTCATTATGTCCAAAAATTGTCCCTTCAGCTAAATTTTTAAATATACTAAATCGTAAATAAAAGATGTCTATATAAACAATAACTATAATTTTTTTTGATTATTAATATTCAGAATTAAAGTATATATATTGTACATATCCCATACATATATATATATATATAAATTTATATATATATCAATTTATATATATATATATGCATATACAGTATAAATATACGTACTTATTTGTGAAAATAAAGTTATATGCAGTATATACGTCCTGCATACATGAATATATTCACAAAGAAATACACACAACTTGTATCCTCTAGGCATATTTATAAATACATGTATTTATAAATATATACATATATATATATATATATAAATATATATATATATATATATATATATACTGTATATATGCATATTTATTTATTATTTTAAGCCTATAAGTCTACTAGAAATGGAGCATGTCACTTTTTGCATCCGTTAAACTAAAATGAAGAATAGTAAAGATTATAAGCGATCCATATTTTTCATTCATTCATGCCTGGAAGCTAGTTCAGCGTGACACACTTCGCAAATAAACTTGAGATCCGGACTTGTACACTTAGCACGTGCGTAGACTAAGGATGGTATCTTATGTCGTCCTCTCATTGAAGAATAGATAACTTGTTGGTTTGGCCAAATTTCTTCGCGGGGTTCCTGCTTGATTCTGATTTCGTCCATGACTCGTTTGCGAATGAGGCTGCGGCGGCGGTTGGGAGCTTATTAATTATTCAGGGCCGGATTTGAATTGTTGATGAGGGTGAGGGTTGCGCAATAATCCTTGTTTTCTCACAATTTTTCTCAAGCAGAACCGATACTTTAAGTAAGTAAAGTACATAATTTTAATAAGCAAAAAAGAATTTTGAAATTTTAAAGGCAAGTTTCTCTTCTAAAACGTTTTTTTTTTGTTATCATTAATTTTTCACATTGTGTAAGCTCTGAGGAGATAATTTATTAGGAATTATGTAATCGACCGGATAATTTTGCTGTAAAAGTTACATAAGCTGTAAATAGGGTCTTGCATTTGATTATATGTATTGGTTTGTTCATTGTGCACTGAACAAGGAATACTATAAGTAATACGATATTCGTATAGTTTACCTAGATCTAATCAGAAGATATCATTAATTGATTTAATGTCTTGGTACATATTTTATACATAAATATACATTTTTAGTATAATTACGACTTATAAGAAATAAAACAATTACCTATAGATATAATAAATTTATACAACATTTATAGATTATGCGTAGATGACCAAGCATATACTTTTTTATTCATAAAAGTAATTAAGGAATAAATGATCTGCCTCTTTCTAAACGATTCATATTTAAATAAAGTATATAATATATGGATCCAAGATATTCATATATATATATATATACTGTATTTAGGCGGAAATATACATATATACTTTATTTACATATATCTATATATACTAATATAATAATATATATATATATACACGTTTATATTAATAAATAATAATAAATATGCATAAAAAATAGCAATATATAGTATATTGTTGCATAAACTATACATACTGTACATATTCATGACACATATGATAAAAAACTGTACGATATACTTTCCATATCCTATATATATTATACAGCATAATTTGTTATGTATATAGACCATCCAATAGCTCTCTTTGAAACTGACTACAATTAGTTTTAGATATTGATATAGGAAAATTGTTATTCAATATATTGAAATAGTTGTACTACATAGAAAAGTATCGTTATGAATCTAAATATACACTTTATACATATCTGATATAATGTATACGGCTAGCATTATGTATGTTTGACTATTTCTATGTACATAGATAATTTATAATTAAAAAACTATGATCCCTACTAAATTTAATAAAGTACAAAAAGATTAAAAGTGAATGAAAATATTAAAGCAAGAAGGGATTTAATCTATTGAATTAATATATTAAGTATTATTCACAGTCGATAATTTAGCACAATTCCTTAACTGTCGGTTAAATTATAAACAACTGTTCCATATAGAGGCAATTATCGTTGTCTGAATATTCTGAATACTATGTAATGCTGTTGAAAAATAAATTAAATTGCTTGCGGCTTTATTTATTATGTATAAGGAGCGAATTTTTAATGTCATGTGACATTTATTTAATATCAAATGTAAGTCGTGTTCTCTTGAATGTTTAATTAAATGTTTTGTCTAAATTTTTGTATTGATGAATCTTATGGGAGACTTGGGTGTATTAAATCAATTTTTTTCCAAACTAATATTATAATGGTACCTTTGTGAATAATTTATTAATAATTGTGCAAACGTTTCTATTTTTTTTTGCATTCTTTTGAAACCACGATTAGAAATTTTATGCTGACGCCAACAAATAAAGAATTCTATTAAATTACTTTAAATAGTAAAATGTTAAATATATACAGTAACAAACATTGGAAATCTATCATAGTCTCCGAGTTATAACGGCCTAGAGGAACTGAACTTCTAGTAAATTGTTAAAGGAATTAAAAATTAAAATGTAAAGAAACTTTTATAGAAACAGGAAAATAGATAAAATATTAAAAGAACCAAAGAAAATAAAGAAGAAAACGATGACAAACTAGAAAATAGAGCTTTTAATAAGTTTGAAATATTATTACAGTAATAAAAAACTTTTAACTTATTAAAAATCTATAAAACAATAATTTAGCATAAATTGATAAGAATTTATATATTTTGTATGAAACATACCTTCGTTCTATATTTTTAAATTTCATTTATTCAATATCATATTAAATAGATAACAGATTAGCTTATTCTAAGAATAATTAATGGCTTATAACCTATTTTTTTATGCAACAATAATTTTTTACTACATGCTTTAAATGTCTTATTAACAAACAGTTCGAATATTCAATGGAGGATACTTTAAATATGGAAAAATTGTTTGTACTAATTCATTTACGCTAATTCATCGAATAAAGAGTAATTTCTCTCAATACAATCACTTACATAGCTTTGGACAATTTTGCATACAAAATTATTCATGTGCATGCCTTGTTTGTATTGGGATTATTAATTTCCTATGCGAATTTTCCATACTTTGAGTTTGAACGATTTTTATTGAATACTGGAGACGAGATCTCAATAAAAAGTACTATAAGACATTTTATTCATAATTTTAAAAGAAATTACAAGAGTAAAAAAAGATAGCGAGATATAAATAGGGGGGATTGGAAGAGGCCGATAAGGAGTTACATAAGGAATCAAGTCAATTAATTATCATGAAAGATTAGTAAAGTTCATTTATACATACATACAGTCTATATAAGATAAAGAAATAGAGATGAATATATCAATATATATATATATATAAATTTATATAGATATAGAGAGACAGAGGGACAGAAAGAGGGACAGGCAGACAAACAGACGGAAAAGTATAGGAAGACGAATGAAAAGGAAAACATTAAAAGTAAAAAAAAAATTGAATAAATTAAAAATAGTAATATTAAAAAAGCAAAAGAAATAAATACTTACAAAAAATCACTTAACTGTAGCAATGAAAGCTGTGACAGACGAATAGCATGCATGCGTAATTAAAGAGCTGGTGCAGAGCCGGCGCCAATATACGCGAGTGATGAATTCTTTATAAAACGCTCATAAAATATTGATGAATGTAGATTATTTAAGCTATTCGCTGCACGCCCTTCTTAATTTCCCACTAAGAACGATTTCTATTATTCTCTCTACTTTGCTTTGTACATTTCGCTATCTTCTCTGTTTAGGAAAATTCCTAATAGAAGAAAAAATCTTATATGAATCGATAGTTTATAATTATTTTATGACTTTATAGCATATTTCAAAAATTTGATATTTTAAAAAGCTACATAAATTATTCAAGTTCAAGTGTTCAATATTTCGATGACTATTACTGTATTTTGATTATTGAACGCAGAAAAGTACTTTTTATTATCAAAGTTTATAATTAAAGTAGCAGAAATTTGTATTTAGATATTGTCTTTGTTATTTTTATGCAGCTTTAATTAACATCAAAGAACCGTCCGAAAAATGGCCTCAGGCAATATAAATTATAGATAGGAATACTTTTCGAGTATACGTTGTCAGAAATTGGATAACCTAAGAACATTCATTATTCATGGAAAATGCATTTATTATGCATAGAGCCAAATAGAAGTTGGGGCTTGTTGTGTACACAATACGTATTTTGCTGGAGCGAGGGTGTTTTTATGCGCGACTGACGTTTTCTTGAATTTTTCATTTTCAAGAAAAATTAATATAATCCATTCTATAGTAGCTTTAAACGATCTGTCGTTTGTCTCTGTAAACTAATCATGCAACTAAAAACTTTTCCTTCTTTTCAACTCATAATATATTTATATTTTTGAGAAAAAATCATTTACAACAGCATATTTGATTAGTTAAAACGTCAAGATTCAATTTCTATATATTCCTATTGTTTTGCAAAAGTATCCTTTCAATTTATCTTAATTTCTTCAAGCTTGTAATCTTTTGTTTATTGAATGATAAATAAAAACCAATATGTATATTCATTTAAGTGGCGAACGTTTATAGTATCTGTATTCAAGACCTCTCTACTCAATCGAATATGTATATGGGTGTATATATTACATTAATATGCACTTTTATAGACATAGCTCTATTTCTTTGTTGTCTTTACTGTATATGTAGTATGTTCTGTCATGGTTAATTAAAAATATATACTATATACGTAAGCTACATGTGTATTTAGTACTTCACCCGTTTCCTCCCTCCTTAATCTTGATTGTTAATATATCGGGTCCATTGTTTATTAGTATTATTGCGTAATAGGGCAAGTATTAATGGGGAGTAGGTGCAAATTAATCAATTAGTCATAGTAATATCAAGGAGGGTTTGATCGAATTAGAAGAATTTACATTCGACGATTTCAATAGAGAGATAAATGGAAATTTTTTCTTTTTAGGAATCTGCCCTCAGTGCAAAGACTATATGAAAAGCTTTTAAAACGTCTATAAGGCATAGTATTGAGATGATTTGTAAAAAAGTCAACATATGATATTAAATTTATATAACACCGGAAATTGATCAAGAATACATGTATTGATGAGGTGTTTAACATATGTAGCTTCCTCTTTATTTTCTCATTTAATGATATAATAGCTCTCTTTTAATTCTAAGGGAAAAGCGTGAGTATCGAGTAGTTAAGTTTAATATTGAAAAAAAGTTGCTTTTCTCCTTTAGAAGGAAATGAATAGAATTTATATATTTGCTCCTTTAATTTGTTAATTTCTTTGCCTTCATAATAATTTAATGATATCCTGATCAAATTTTTAATTCATTCCAAAGTTTTTAAGAAGATAATAGATGGCGCCAAAGTTAATATATATATATATATATATTTATATAATTATCCTTAAATCGAGGGAAATTAACGCTTATTCCACCAGTTTTTTTCTGCAGAAATATAAATAAAACGTATGATTTGAATCGCTACACTTAAAGAATATATTTTATAATTTATATAAAGGAATATTTTTAAAAAATATGTTATTAATATTTTAATATATTACCTCTGAAATACTATTAACAAGTGTTCATTAACTCTTTCGTGGAACGATCACGTCAACGTGAGTCTTTATTATTCATCCGACGAAGATAAAAGAAACATAGGATAGGAGATGATAAAAGTTAATATTTCTTTTCTTTTTTTGTTCCCCTATTAGTTTTTTAGCGGGAAATATAAATGAGAAATCACTTTCTTTATTTTTAGCATTTCTATAATGACATATTAACAAAATGGAGGCGGAAAATCATTTATTTAGCTCTTAATACTGAATAAATGTTTATATAGATATACATATATGTATATATACTAATATATATATATATTGATAATCATATTAAATGTTTTCCAAAGCTTTTTATCTTGTCCCTCAAAAAACCAACCAAATAATAATACTTTATTTCATTTAATTGTTTCCTAAACTCCTCTAAAGCTAATTTGGGAATTCGGGACGTTGTCGTATTGTTCCTTTGAGAAAAGAATTTGATACTCAAGATGGCAGCACCATTTGTCCGAATCTCTCACAGTTTGAATTGCAATGTATTGATTGATAAAAGTTAGTTGAGATTATAAAACAAAAGTAGATAATTTTTAACTAAAAGCTAGAGGTATCACGTCTATTTTTACTTAACTACGATATTTTTTCATATGACCATTTTGTACTGTTTTCGTAAATTTCGATTAATTATTGTTCCGTAAGCCTAAGGAGTAGTCTCTTTGACGACAGTCACGTGACGTCATTGACAACCGTCAATCGCAATCGGAAAAGAACGTTCTGGTGCGTTAAGCGTTGGTTTTTCAAGCAAGAAAAAATCTTTTAGGTTAATCGACTTTTTGAAATTAGCCTCAAAATTTAGTTTTTCTCACTATTACTAAAATTGTTTGAAAATCAGAGTGTTTGTAAATATTTTATATTGGAATAGTTGCCGTCAAAAGCAGTAATAATATTAGCACAGGTAAGATTAAAGTTAGTAATATTTTTTAGTATTATCATACTGCTTTAATTATATCTATTCTTATTGTTATGTCTCTAAGTATTCGAGCTTTTTCTCTCTCTCTTTAATTTGTAATACTTTGTTTATAGTTAAAAAAAGGATGTTTGCACTTTTATACTTTTCTAAAATGAGAGCATATTTAAAAATCAATTAACATATCATGCCTTCGATAATCCCCTTGTAAAAGTGTTTTTTAAAGTATAGTATTCACGAAACTTGAACTATCAGCCTAGGTTCTCTACATTCCCTTACAATCGAACAGATTTACTCAGTACCGATCAGCTGAATAGCTTGTGTTTGCACAGAAAATAAACAACTTTAATAGTATTGTTCGTGTTTGTCTTCTTGCAGTAGAAGCCGTCAAAAATTTGCATTGTTTTATTGAAAATACTCAAAATTAATGGATAGTATTATCTGTTTTCTTTACAATGATAAGAAATTTTTACCGCATACGAGCTGAATTTATCGCTACTTAATCATTGAAATACTTACTTATAATTGAGATAATTCAACAAAGATATTTGAATTTTTCGATAATCAATTATTCCATATGAGGTCTACAAAGTACAGTCCATTGAGGAATATTTAATAAGATATACTTATTAAAAAAACAACGTTATTACCCTATAGAAACGACTGGAGGAACGGGAGGGTAAGTGTGTATTAAAAGGGCTGGTGAAAGGCGATATGAGTCCTTGTAGAAGAAAAGGTCTGCTAGAAAAGAAAACAACTTATGCATATTTATTGAAAACCATTTTTGTATAATCATTCATTAATTATAATTAAAATAATTAAGTCTTTTTATTAGTAATAGTATAAACCATTCTTACAAACAACACGTTATTTGTGAATAGGTGGGTCATATGAAAAATTTTATTAATCAATTATTTCGCAGGCACTTGAATAAAATACAATATCGGCGTTCAATAATCTATTGTATAGAATAATTAAGGTTTTTGACATGTAATTTCGAGCGGTTAAAAAGACTGGGAACTCTTTATCGATTTCATCATTAGCATTGTTTCCAGTTTACATTCCCTTTTCATAAATTCCTAATAAAGAAGTTGACTTTTTACTCTTTAGTTAGTATTTATTATTTAAAAGAAAAGAGAATATCTACTTATTTCTTATCGGTTTATTCCGTAACAACGACAGTTTTATAATTCGAACTCGGATTACAAAACCACGAAATCTTATACAATATACACAATTTACTGTATGGTTTATGCAATATATATATATATATATATCCTTTGTGTATTTATTTTCCTCCAGGACAATCATGGCGTCAAGTGCCCTTCCAAAACTAGCGCCAGCAACAAAAACCTCCGCACATCTCTATGAAACTTATCCTAGGCCACTGAAAACTGCTCCTGAGATCCAATTGCCAAGAGTAAATCCATTAAGACCAATGCCACCTTTAAGGAGGACTGTAGCCCTTGAAACAATGATTCCTCATTATCATAATGAGCAAAGAGCAAAATTAATGCAAAGAAGAGAACATCATCGATATCACAATGCGTGGGGGAGATATTATTACGGTTCAAATGCTGATAAGGAGTCTTATAGGTCGTATGTGAGGAATGTTCTTAAACAGCAAATGGCCGATAAAGAAAGAAACGTAAAAGAAGGTTTAAACTCAAAAATTGAAGAATCTGAAAATGCTGTTAAATACGATCGACAATGTTTAACTGATGATGCCAGAGATGCTTACAGAAAATTTGTCTATTTAAAAGGCTTTACGGCCGAAAATAAAAAGGTACTTATCTACTTTAGAAAGAAAAAGAACATTTTGATAATTCAATATAAAATACTATTAATTTATTAGATGATGGAAGATAGCTGGAGCGATAGACGAAGAATTAAAAGTCTCGAAAACGAACACGATAGAGAGTTATTAAAATATAATCCAATTAACTGGAGCTGTACGCTTAAATAATTGGATGCATGATATTTTTATATATTGACGAATAATCATCGGAGATGAAGAAACAATGAATGACAAAAAAAGGATGCTATACAATAGAAGAACTCAACAAAATTTATATATATATATAAAAAAAACACTAAACTACAAAAGTAAACAAGATAAAAACCGTAGTCCTTGTATTCTTCCTCTGCTGTATATTTCAGTATTATGTTCGAGTGCCAACGAAGCGAAAAAAAAATACTTTCTTTCCTAAAATATATAAGAAAGATCTTTTTTTCATTTTTGTATTATTAATTCAACTATATTAACTTTACAAGTATTATTTTAGATATTAAATAGTCTCTATACAATGTATACTATAATATAAAGCAGTATTATTAATATAAAAAGATATATCCAATAGATGGCAGTTAAATGAATATCAACTTAATAATTATGTAAAAACTATGAATAAGATACTTTAAGAGGATGAACAAATGGGTATCTATTATTTGTATATTTAATTAAAGAGAGTATAACTATACTGTATAGCAATAACGATAATAAATAATTGTTAAAATAATGAAAGAACACGATTACTTCTTTGTATTTCTTAGACGATTACAAACAAGAAGTAACCCCCATTACCTTTTCATTATATTTAAATTATAGGCCAAAATAATTATTCTATATAAATAACAATAAATATTTTATTATTTACAATCTTAAAAATAGTAAAATATACTTTTGAATCGGTTATAGAAAAATTGCATTAGTTAATAAAAAATAGATAGAAATAAGGGAATGGATGCTAAATAAAACTTATTTTACTTTTTCTTTTATTTGGGTCTATTTTTTTTTTTAAAAAAAATTGATTTAAAGATACTAAAACTTATATATTTTCGATTTGCTTTATTTAGTGGCTTTTTTAGTTTGGTTTTTTGGTTTTAGTATACTATTGGATTTGATTTCCATGATTAAAATATTTGAGGGTCTACTGTATAAACAGGCTAAAACTACTCTTTACACTTCCCCTCTCTCTCTCTCTCTCTCTCACTTTTATTTTCCATTAAAGCATCCAAAAGTGCCATCTGGTTGGCGGTTTTTATCAATTTCTTTTATTTCTAGTAATATTAATCGATATGTATGATAATTTTTTTATTGCGATAGATATTAGAAGGTGAAAGAAGAGAAAAAATTACATTAATAATCTATTAAAGATTCAAATTAAAAGTTTTATCTGTTCAAACTTGTTCATTTTCAGGCCAAAAGTGAAATAGGTCTAAGTAGGCCTTTGTACAAAGTTTAAATCTCTTATCTACAGTTGAATCCGTCAGTTGATTTCTGTCCACTTTTAATTGAAATCTTAGAGAGAAGCCATTTTGTTGAAAAAATGCCTTTGGCTGTAGTAAATACGAATGTAGCGAGGAGTGGAATACCTAAGGACTTTATGGAGAAGTTGACAGACTTTACAGTCAAGACTTTGGGCTGTGAGCAAAAGGTAAATTATTTTTAGAGGTATCAAGCGTATTTCATCATTTATTAAATCAATTCACTGTATTTATGTACATAATATTTAAAATCGTCTAGGGAGCTTGTTTAGATTATCTAGCTAAGAATTTCTATTAAGATATAGAATGAAAACCTTTTAAAATGGAATTGTAGATAGTTAATTGAAATTTAAAGCTTAATTAATACACCAGACATGATTATTTTATAAAATTCTTGTGCCAATACTTTTCATCTCGAACAAGCTTTAGATAAGATAATAGAAATTTAGCACTCTCACGCCTATAAACCTATTTAACTAGAAGACTGATGTGAATAATCTCATGATATATTTCATGAAAAATACCTGTTTACCTTTACGAAAATTAAGTATAAATAGTAAAAGCATGCTAAAAGCATTTACTATAAAAAGAAATTGTCAAAAAATTAACAAAACTTGTATAAAATAGATAAAAGGAAAGAGAGAAGAGAGGGAGATGCTTTAGAATTCATCTACCTTTGAATTCATGTAGAAAACTAATTTATTATTATTTATCATTATTCATTCTTTCGTCGAAATATTTGTAATTTATATATAGTTTAAAGAGAGATGTAAGAGAATGCTCTAAATGTCATGAACTTGGGAAATTTTTCTTTAAATTCATTCATATTCTTATCACAAAAATTATCAATTTGAATCCTAATTTTGAACTGATATAATATAGAACACGTTCTTTATAAAGATATACATTCGATATATACCAGTATATATATACAGTTTATACATACTGTATACTGTATATATACATAAATTAATATAAATATACATTATATGCTATGAGTATATGTAGTAACATATATTCTTGTAACATGCGTCATGATAATTTTTTAACCGTAGCTCGAAGAGAATAACATGATTATATGATTGAGGATAAAGAAAGTTAAGAAAATGATCATGACATATTCTCATCAAATAACAAACAAGCATCATAGATCATGTATTATTTAACTCTTCTTAAAACATGTTGATAAGAAATGACAACGTTTACTAATAATGTAATCAGTCTTCTCAATTAGCTCTATATTTTTTTAGTCGGCTCTTTCTTTAGAAACGTCAATCTAATCTTTTAGGATTTCTAAATATTATAATTAATATACAAACTCTTTATAAATAGAAGAAGAATAAAATGTTTTTGTTCTAAAAAAATGAAATAGCTGCTTGACTCTTTAAATATTAATTTAGAAAATATCCTGCGTTAATATATCATTTTTCATTTTAATTATAAAAGAAACTAACAAAGACAGCAGTACCTTAAAAAAAAAAGATAGATTAATGAAAGAAATTTTAATATAATATGGATTATTCGGTTAGAGATATGGATTATCTAAATAGGTTGTCTTCTCTAACATTATCTTTTTTTTTTTTGAATATTCATATACATGTATTTTTACAATGAGTTCAATTGTAGAAAAAATGGATATTGGACTTAAGTAATAGAATTTGTGAAATATATACTGAACATTATACTAAAATATTCATTTAAGAGAAGGAAATTTAAAGATTTATTTATTAATTATGCTAATAGTTCACTATGGTTGAAGTACATCCTGATTGTATGATGATGAGAGGAGGTTCTACAGCGCCAATGGTACATGTTGTTTTCCATCACAACGATGATCAAATAACGGAAGAAACTAAACGTGAGACCGCTGCCAAATTCGCTAGATTTATAACAATGGAATTAAAGGTTGCCATGGATAGGTAAATAATAAGAAATATTTTTTTTCTCAAGTAAATATTTATATGATTTCCTTTTTTTTTATTTACTAAAAATAGAATTTTGGTGCTATTTATTGACACTCGCTGCACTACTCTTCAGCAAACTCATTTGTGAGATGTGTATAAAATAGCAAAACAAAAAAGAAAAAACAATATTAATAATAAAAAGTTCTCTCTTCTCTAAAAGATTTCTAGAAGTGATTGTACATTATGATTCTGCCCTATTTCACCCAAGTAATTAACTAAACATCGATTTATCCATCGAATTTTTTGGACAAATAAATGTTTCAAATTTTATATTGAACGTTCAATATTATTACTTCGAAAAAGTATCTGTGCTTAACAATATCTATTATATTGATATATATATATATATATATATATTTATATATAGTATATAGTTATATATGTTTTAATACATAATAAATATATTCTTGAATATTACTTCAACCTATTGAACTTGTAAACTGGAAACTATTCCATTAAAAAAAATCGAGTCGATTACGGTACCGTATCATCAGAGTGTCCTTCACCTTTGCAGGTGGAGGAAGAAATGATCTGCTAAATATCTTCAATTTGGGAGTTGTACACCTAAGAAAGTATGTTTACTTTTATTTTAATTTAGTTTCTACTGTCTTTAACACTGATGAAGATGTGTAAGTTTTAATATAATTCCCGACTACCATAAACATGATTAATTAGGAATGTTATTCTTATGGTATAAACTTAGTCACGATCTTTAAATAACATGTACGTTCGAATGTATATGTTTATCTACATATTAATGTATTAATACATATTTTAAAATTTAATACAAACGCCAGATTTAAACGGATGGATTTACTAGTGAAAATCTTTTGTAAATTCGAAAACGAGAATTAATCATTGACAAAGGAAATTTTAGTTTGAAATACATATTTATGAATACTATATTTACGTATGTACGAATGTATTTATAATATTATAAAGCGTATTATTTATATAGATCGGTATTTAGTTAAAACGATTTTAAAACGATATATATATGTATATATATATATAGTGTATATAAATAATATTTAAATATATACATGTATACAATGTACATGTATATATTATATTTATTGTATCTTTTTATAGAGAGATGTATATTATAATCATTCTATATAAACATCTATATATAAATTATACGCAAAAAGTTTATTATAATGTTTCATACGGTATGATGTATAAATACATATACATGTACGCTATAACTAAATACTGGAAATATGACGATGCATAAGTATGACGATTTAATAATAAAATAGCTTATACTTGATGCTTAGATGAACACTGAATAATACGCATATATATTCTAAACATGTATATAAAGTCTATAGTATATGTTATATATAGTTGTTATTAAATATTATGTTTACTGTAGACTTCTGGTTTTTGGATAACCTTTATCATACGTGCAGTATATACATATATTTTTCTATGTACATGTTATATTACTGCATGTAAATATATTGTATATACCGCTATATATATTTATATGTAAGTATATATACACCTAATTTCTTCACTTTTATTAGATGTACAGAGTACGTAAATGTGATGTAGAAGAGTAAAATATCCTTAAATAATTAGATAAATGAATTTGAATGCTGTATAGCTGTTACTATATTTTTTAATTCAAATATCTGAGCTATTTTTAGGAGAAATACCGCCTTTTTCTTTTATATAAAATTAATACCAGGTAATCATCGGTAAACTTACAACGTTTGTTAGCTTTTATGTAATCCTAAGGTAGTTCTCTATATAGAATTATTTTTAACGTTTTTTCGACGTTTACTTTAGGAACAAATTGGAAAATTTCATAAACGTTAACATATTTAGCAAAGTATGCAACTAATGATAAAAATAGCACTTCAAACTAGACGCCTTTTTAGGCGTCTCTAGTACGAAGAGAAGGTAAAGTAGTAGAATTATTGATTAGTACACGCCCACATGTACGTTATAGTCACGAAAATATTCAGATTCATTTTTCTATCCAATAACAGACGCCATTTCTCTAATTTGACCTAATTTCTTTAACTATCAAGTTATACAATCGTGAAGATAGATATTGTGAACATGTGTTTACGTTAATGTGGCCTTAGCTTGTAGTCGAAATAATATGGAATTTTTTTCAGCTATTCAAAAGGATTAAATCTTATCTGATAAGGACTTGTTATTTTGATCAGATTATCTTTTAAAGTAGGTATATTTTTAAAATTTTATACATATTTTTCTGATACAGCATCACAAAGCATTTATTGTCTATCATTTACCGATAGGGCCATGTAATGGCGATGGCAACCAGCTTAAACGATGAAGTTGACCAAGAATTATTAAAAACTGAAATAAATCACTATTCTAACACACCTGAGGAGTATAGTGATGAAGATGATAATAAAACTCCTGAAGGTAAATTTCTATAATTAATATTATTTATTATATGCTCTAATTTCTTCCTTTCTACCTTTTGTTTTCTTTTTTCAACCCAAAAATTTCTGTTCATTCCTTATATCATAGTTTTTTTTCTTCTGTTTATATAAGATATCTTTTCTTCCAGTTGCGAGATAACAGTACCTTTTTAGAATTTATTATAAATATCCTTTGCGTTAAAAATTTCCAAGACATAAAAAACCAAAAAAGACTTATTTAAAGAAAAAGAAGGAAGATACGTTCACTAATTATTTGCGTTTGCATCTAGATCGAGCCCAAATAATTGGTCAAAATCTAAGTAATATTTCGTCTTATCTGTAATATACTCGATGTGTCGTATGTCGGTAGTAAGATGCAGTAAATATACGTAGCATGATTGATGATTCATGCTTTTACTTTTACACTGTGTTTACGTGTGATCAACGATATTTCTTTTTTTTTTTTTTTTACCACAGTTCATGTTTATCCATCCATCTTACTCTAAAGGCTAATCGATATTTTTAGGGAGTAGAAAAAAATGAAAAGTTATTTATTTAAATAAAAAAATAATTAATAAAAACTGTCCTTTTTTTGTCTTTTCTGTTGATATAATGTTTTGTTTGGGATCTATATTGTGATTAGGAAAAATAACGAATAATTGGTAGGTAAGAGAACAACATAATCACATTGTCTGTTTAGTATTTTAAGTTTTTATTTCGTTCTCAAGTTGCACTGCCTATCGACTAAGTTTTTAATGAATTAATAAAGACACACCCATAGGTAATTTTTCTTTCTTATTCTTACAGAAACTGTTGATGTTGATGCACATTGGCTTCACACTGCAGGATTTTCTGATATAGTTTCCCAATTGACAGGTAAGCTTTTGATGGATTATTAACTTTTTGACAATACTGAATATTTTACTGAAAATTATAAAAATCAAAATACTTAACATAGATGGTCAGGATGTCAAAGATGATGATATGGAAAATATAACTTCTACATTAACTAGAAAGCAAGCAGACGTTCTTAGGAAACGTGTTAACTCTTTATCAGCAACTCTAAAGTCAAAAAGTAAATCTTCTACTCACACGGATGTACGGGATATTTTTCCAGAAGTAAGCTCTATTAACAATAATACTTATATTTCACTCGTAAACTTACGTCTAACATCAGAGAGCAGAGGAAACAGAAATCAAAGATTTTAGTTCTTTTGATGAGCGATCTGTTCAAATATCCGGTAAATAGCTGAAAGATCGCGTAATTTACGAATAGTTTAAGGTTAATTATTATATTACAGGTACACCAAAAAATTCAAAAAACGACTTACCCACTATAACGGATAATGAAGAAAGTAACTATCATATAAAATTCGAAAGAAGTAATTCAGTGAGTAATATTTTACTTGAAATAATAATAAAGACGAATATATTCGAAACAATTATATCGTTTTGTCTGTCTTTAGAGAAAAGGAGTGTCAGACTTGCCATATTGTGAGATAAAAGATGAAGATGTTACTTTAATATCAGATTTAAGCAAGGCTGACGTTTTGAAGCTTCATAGTTTTGTATTTATGGAATTAACCGCTATTTTTGACGATCATGGACTTAATATAACGAAAAAAAAAACAAAAAAGAAATTTAAGGAATTCGGAATATTTGGAACTTCTCTGCAAACTTTATATGACAGAGATGTTAAGAAACACCCAGATTTACTTGTACCATTAATTTTAAAACAAATGATAGGATTTTTACAACAAAAAGGTTTAAGAGAAGAAGGTATTTTAAGAGTACCAGGAGCCATGGCGAGGATAAAGGTATGTTTCAAAAAGGCGACTCTTTTTGATCATAAAAAGGGAGAATCTAATTATCTAAATTTACTCTTATTAATAAAATTAGCAACATCGTCAAGTGATAGAAGCAAAGTTTCCCTCAGGTAATTTTGATTGGGACCATTTAGATGCTAAATCAAGTGATGTCGCTGGATTATTGAAGCAATTTTTACGTGAACTACCTCAGCCACTTCTCACAAATGAATACATAGATGCTTTCAGTCAAGTGGAAGAAATCAAAGGCGTAGAAGCTCAAGTTCAAGCCTTAATGATGCTTTTCATTCTTCTGCCAGACGTTCACAGAAATTCTTTAAAGGTACAAAACCGCACTATAAATTTTAAATGATTTAATAGAGAATATATAATTTCGTTATATCATAATATAAGTAAAAAACAAAATTTGTTTTTTGTATTAGTTAATTCTCGCTTTTCTGAAATTGATAACTGAAAATGAGGAGAAGAATCGAATGAATTTGCACAACGTGTCAACAATCATGGCTCCGAATTTGTTTTCAACCGGTAAAAGTAAAAGGGATTCGTCAAAACCTCAAACGTTCCAATTGCATGCAGCAACTAAATGCTTTAAAGTAGTACGATTATTAATACAATATGAAAAAGTTTGGGGAATTGTACCAGGATTTCTTTTAAATCAAATTCGACCCCCTCCTACTAATAAAGGATTCAATGTAAATTTTAGAATATTTCAGCAGATATGTGTTCTATGTTTCTAAACATTATTTTTACTCGTCAGATAAAAAAATTCTTTGGTCGTAAAGATAAAAGTCCTAACAAAACTACAGCTTTGGAGGAAGTAAGTAGCTGAGCAAATTGATAAGCAACTGATAAGATTTAGTGGTAAATTTTTCACTTGTTAATAACTTATTTTAGGAACGAAAAAAAAAGAATAGGATAAAAGTTACTATGGGGACATCAGTAAGCAAGGATATACATTTACATACTGGACTAACTGCTGGTCAGGTAGTCGAGCAGATTCTTAAAGAGGAAAGTGTACTCAGGTACGACTTTTTTGTCAATTAGTGCCTTCTTTTATTGTATATTGTAAGAGAAAATTTTTTCTTTATAGCGGCTCAAATCTTGAAGGATTAAAGGATAAATTTCTGTACGAGAAGGGAGGAAATATAAACTGTAGGAAGTTAAATCCAAATTGTCGATTAATGCAAGCTTTTCGAGATAATCCATTCGCTGATTGGATTATTTCCTCAAAGCCACCTGTTAGTTAACTCTGTGTCTTTGGCACGAAAGATGCTTCAAATGCTATCAAAGGGAATTTTCCAATGATGTTAATTGTCTATAACAAAATTATCTGGAAAATAAGGATACAGTCACTTGACTGCTGGCCTCTTGAAACTAGCCTTAAACCCACCAAAAAAGGATTATTTTGTTTTATTATTTTTCTTATAACAATTTTTGGGAGATTATTCTTGTGTGGTCATTGTTGTCTTGTTATGATAAGGTTGAATGCGCTTCGGCTTTTATTGACAAAATGGGAAAGAATTTTGTTTGTTTTTTTTTGTCTGTCTTTAATTTTTACTCAAACTAAGTTTAAAACCAAAACAAGCAAAAGAAAAAACGTGAAGATATTTTATTTATAGGATTATCATTGTCATTGTTTCTATTTCTCATTTTTCTTCCGCTTTCAACTAAATATCTTTCATTTATTTTTTATTTAAGATCATTGAACATTAAACTTTCACCCTTCGCATTATATTTTATAAAATGAAACATGTAGGAAATCTATTCTTGGCTATTAAACGCTAAACAAAGCTTTACCTGAATGCTAGCTTTCTGTACATATGCATATACATTATATTAATATCATAAATTATACATGTAAAGTATATGCATGTATTTCAGCTTGCATGTAAAGGTATTTATATATAAATTTATATATATTATACTGTATATCTGTAAGTATATTTATATATCCAATATCTTTCCCGAAGGGAAATAACCAGGGTAATTATATAAGATGAGATTTTGGATTTATAATGTTAAAAAGATATAATAAATAGCCTAAGTATTTGGCCAATCAAAATTCAAATTTTTAAATTAAAAATAAAGAACAAGTGAGAATGCTTTAGTTGAGTGTAAAATTTAATTAAACTTTAATAAGTTATACGTCCCAGATTAGGTAATGAATTCAATATTTATACATTAAAACCGAAATGAAAGAGATGAAATTATTAAAATTTGAAGTTTGTCAATAATAAAAAATAGGAAAGACGTCTTTTTTCCAGTGTATTTCCAGCTAATTTAAAAACTAAAATTAAATTGAGCTTGTCATACGCTCACGTCATATTTCTTGGAAAGCTTTATACCGGATGGTTAAAAGGAGCTATTCATGACATGTTAGTCATGACATAGAAGCATGCAGGCTATTTAAATAAATTGTTATTTACACGTTTCTATCTCGTTCACCTTCACGAAATATTTTTTAATGACGTCAATTACCCGCTTGATAATCATTCATTGTCAGTTTTTGACGTCCCATTACTGTGGCTTTCATCACGAAGTAAATCCCTCTCCAATGACTTAAACTTGTCAGCTAATAATGTTTTATTATTTAATAAGTTACCATTAGAAGGAATTGAGAAATGAAAGCTATTAATATCATTAGTATTAGAAGTTTTAGAAAACATTTTAAGGAATTTTCTATTTATAAATTGTTTATTTATTCGAATTCTTGAATTATTAAAGTTTTTCCGAGAATTGTTCTTATTAATTAATGAATTATCTCCATTTATAAGTTTACGTTTATTTCTATGCTCTCTTTTGGAAGTGTAGTAAGTTAATTTTGAATGATTGTTTTTATCATTAACAAAGTATGTTTCGTTTGAAACATTCGATTGTGTATTATCAATCAATGAGAAATCAGTTGTTCTATATAATTCTGACTGTCTTTGTGGGTGTAAATCGGACAAGTATGCGGTCAGAGACGCACTATCAATGTCAGAATTGTGACTAATACTTTTTGAATCGGCACAATTGGGATTATTTAATTTTTCTATTGAATAATGTACACTTTTTGTAGAATCTTTATCGGAATTCTCTTTTAATTGTCTATAAATATCAGATAGACTACAAAGAACATCTTTTCTTAACAGAAGATTAATCTTCATCAAACGTGTTTTTATTTCATCAGAAATTTGATACAAGTTAAGAATAAGATAAACTGGATTAGAGCCATCAATCCTATCAATATCCACCTCATAGTCTAGAATATTAAATATTCTGTTATTAGCTTCATCGTCCACCTTAACAACTCTATTTATTGTTGGAGAGAATCCCAAATTTAGTCTTGTTAAATTATAAAAACATGGTAGCAAGAACAACAGTAAATAAAGCCATGTTATACACATCGTTGTCGTCATAATACCTATTGCAATCTTCATAAAAGCATTACCAAATGACCAATTGACAGCATGAACAAAGAATGATGATATTACAATAGCAAACATTGAAGGCATTATTCGATTGTATAAACTGTTCATCTTTTCTAACATAGTAGTGCCCTGGATGCATCTCATGGTGTTAACTACTAAAAGATGCAATAAGCTGGATCCTGAAATAATAACAGGTATTGCTATTATATGAGTGACGGTTATAAATTCCCTCCACACAAGGAAAATTGCACTAACGCAGACAGTCGACGACAAAAGTGTACTTAGACTCGTCAAAAGCGTCATAATCCATGGTAATTTACATAAAATTAAGGTCATACTTAAAAAGATTAACTGAGCAAGGGAAATGAAGAAAGGTAAGAAATGGAACATTGATCTCACATCAAAACAGGAATCTGAGAAAAATTCAGTCACTTTATATTTCTTCGGTATTGTCCTTTTTATATTTTGCCACTCTTTTAACAATTCCTCCCTAGCATTGTATTCAATTTGAATATCTCCTTTAGTAACAATGTTACTCTCTATTTTAATTATATAATAATATTTATTATTATTGTTATTATTATAAAACTCGTCAACAAATGTAAATTTTCCAGACAATTTATCGATAATATTAATAATCGACTGATTTTTAACAAATCCTTTGTAAGATTGTAAATTATTAAGAATCTCTGCTGAAAGGCATTTTCTTAATTTCCAAATTGGGGATGCTAAACGATGATCCTTTATTCTATTACATGCTCTTTTAGCCCATTTTAACGAATCAATACTAACGAACGTATCATTCCCTTCAATAACCAATGTCATTTTTAGATATTCTCTAGTTGAATGGAATGCTTGCCTATTTCGTAAATAATAATTAAATTCGTGATTTCCATCTAAGAGGTGAACTTGACAAGTCAAAGGTATCTGATACGTAAAAAACACTAAAATTGATGATCCAATACCCAATAGGGCTAAAAATATAATACATGATATTGAAATAGATCTTGATTTAACAGAATTTAAAAATAATTTTAAAGATGCTATTTTTGCATCAATCGATAGAAACAAATTATGTGGAGTTTTATAAACGTATCCTATTTTCATTGAACTAATATCTTCAATTTTGTTGTCAATAATTTTGCAACTGCAAAATTTTCTTCTTCCAGCTGAGAATTGAAGTAAAAATATTGCTGGTAATGTAAACTCGACAAAAAGAATATTTAATAAGCAAATAGCTAGAACAGATAACAATAATATTAAAGATACATTAACAAATAATATTAATATCAAAGAAAATTGTAGAGCGAATATGATCATTGAAGGATAAACTATTCTTTTTATAGTAAAACAGCATTTTTTATAAGTAAATTTATCATTTTCTACGTATTCTTCAACCCAGATTCTTTGCATAGCAAATATTTCGAATGTAGTTAGAATAAAAAATGATAATCTAACATATATAAACAATACATTTGTCTCGTAAATACACGTTGCCATAAAGGCAATAGAAATACCGATATAATGTTGTAATGTAATAGTTAAAGCCGTTAGAAATGACGATAATGGCCAAATTATTATAAAAATTGTTATTCCAGTCAAAGTTGCAGTAGTTAACTCTTTACTTAATAAATCTTTTTTTATATTGTCTTTAATGCTTTTGTCAATTTTGTAACCTTTTAATGTTGTATGTTTTATATCCTTTTTAAATATATCCTTAATTTGTAAGTAATTTATAAAGGAAGTAAATTTTGGACCAAAGAATAAATTTTCCCCTTTATCAATACTATTATAGGGGAGTAGCTTTAGTATAAATGCAGTAAGCCATCCGTTTCTAAATCGACAATAAATGGGAATTATAACATCTTTATGACAACTATGCTCAATACAATAGGGAAATAAAGTTGAATATTTTTGAGAAAATGTTAAACAAAAGTCAATTATTTCTCTTACTTCGTCGATTAAGGTTTGATTAATTAAGGAACAAGATATATTATAATAATCACCAATTACTGAAGCTAAAGAAAAGCTTTTATGGAACCTTAATTTGTCTTCCAGTTTTATTTTTTTCTTTATCAATTCGTCAACACTGCAAAGTTCTTTTAGAAAGCTTATATTCCATACAGAATTCGAAGGCTTTAGAATTAAACTTGACCTATTTTCTGCTCAACATTAAATTATTTTATATAATAAATATCTAAATATTCTCTGTTTCTCTTAATTTCTTGTTTTTTTTTACCTATAGATAATTCATAATACGATGTAATTGGATGGCTAAAGAAGTTGTTTGAATTTTCAATCTTATTCATAGACAATCCTTCCCCATCTTTGAATAATTCCGAATTATTTAATGAATTTACGAAATTTCTTAAGCACAGCCATCTTCTATAATACTCGTGTTTGTTGGCGTAGTTTGTATCCAAAAACTGTACAAAACTCTCATGTTTTATATTTTCCTTTAAATATTCAACAAATTCTATTCGAACAGATCTCCAGTGTATACAGGAAAGTAGCATTTTACCTAAATCATTTGAAAGCGACATTCTTTTATAGTAATTTAATATTGTGCTTATAATTTCATATTTTTCACTCTTATTAGGTGATAATTTATATACATAACTCTTAAAAATGTCATAATTCAAGCGTTCTGTAATGTTTTTTATATATTTATTTTCTTTATCAGCAATTGGTACGACCTGTTGTATGTAAACAAGTTGACGTTAATATTTCATAGAGTGCAAATATTTATTTAAAATAGAAACTTAATAATAACTGTTTAAACCAATATCTTACTTCAAAATCAACGTTCATTTGCAGAATAAAAACAGAGAAAAAGAATAGCGAAAACCCAAAAGACAGATATAAAAAGAGCGTCAAGTAAGGATATTTAAGAACAAAGTTCATTTCTAATTTTAATAAATTTAAAATTCAAAATGAGTTATGCATTAATTGAATTACTAATGATAAATTTTTTTCTAATCAAGCCTATATGCTCCATATAACTCATTTCTTAGCAGAAAATAATCAGAATGTTATATCAGTGAGTTTCAGTAGATCATCTTTACTTTTGTACTAATGATTTAAGATTTAACGTATAGATCAGTTTCATAGATTGAATGTCTTCGATCCGTTGGCTTCATAATAATGTCCATTATCTGTTTTTAGTTTGAATATTATAAAAACAGTACAATAGCAACAGTTATTAAAAGTTTTATTGCTGTTTTACCTCAGCGCCTAAGGGTAGTTCCAAAGCTTGAACAATATAATCAACAACATCAGATTTTTCAAGAGCAGGAAGAACGTCGCATTCATATATTTCGTCACCGTCCATGTTTAAATTCGAATCATCAGGAATGACTTCAGGGGACATTCCGTATGTTTTAGTGCCGTACTCCTAAAAATTTTTAATTGTAATCTATACAGTTAAAGATAATCTATGAACGAACCTCAAAGACGTTCAGCATTGCCCTCGCCGTAAGTCCAGATCTACTCATCGCGCCAGTCTTACAATGGCCAGGTCCGATATGCTAATATCACAATATATTTAGACTTATGCTAATTTATTTGTACAAAAAATAATGAACTGAGAATTACTTGAAACTTACAGTAACTCTTATATCTATGTTGTTGGCGCGGAATTCAGCTCTTAAACCATCTCCAATAGCTCGTAGAATGAACTTTGATAGAGAGTAAAAGTGCATCGAAGGAAAAATGGAAGTATAGTAGCTGGCTGTCCTGGAACATATGCGGGAGAAAGTAAAGACATTTTCATTAACAATATGCTAAAACAGACCCTCCGATATTGATAAGATGTCCTTTAACATTGTATTTCTGCATATTTTCAATAGCCAACTTACAGCAAAGGGCTGGTGCAACAACGTTAAGCTAAAATATGGTCCAAAAATTTCAAAGAATTATCAAATTAAATAATAAAAAATAGTTCAACATTACTGAAAACAATTATCTTCAAATAAATCAAACCTCCATAGTTGCATCCCACAGATAATCTAAATCATTCATCAAATTGCCCATAGTTCCCGTGCTGGCCATGTTAACTAGAACATGGATCGCTCCAAATTCTTTTTCAATACTCGAGAAAAGATTTATAATATCTTTTTCGTTGAATAAATTACATACACGTGGTATATATCGTCCTTTTGAATTTTCTAGACTCTTCTCTATATGCTACAATAAAGATGGTAAAAATTAATTATAATGAATATTAATAAGGAAAGAAAGAAATACAATTTCATATTAAAATCAAAATATTTGAAATATACCCTCATCTTTAATTTGGTTCTTGCAACTGCAATAACTATCATCCCATAATCTACTAGAGTTTTACAACACTCTGCACCAATTCCTAGAGATCCTCCTGTAACAATGGCCACTTTACCTTCCCACTTTTCCATCTTTATGTGTTTATTTTTCGTGGGGAGAAGAGAAAAAGCCGAAAAAAATTTGTAACTTGAATATCTAAAAGAGAGTTGACTCTTTCAAACACGCTCTTTACAGAATGAAACTGAATTTCAAGCGGGTAGAAATAAATAGATAGTGGATCAGCTGCGTTGAATGATTAGAATTAGCCATTGTTCAAATTTGCAGAATTGTAATTGATGAGTAACAGTTTTTTATTTTTTACTAACTTTAACTGAAATGTGTGTACTAATTGTCAAGATGCTACATATGTAAATATGATATCATAAATATTCTCTCGATTACAAAAAATTAGATTTATTATTAATTATGAATGCTGCAGAAAAAAATTTATGATTTCGTCTTTTATACCCTAACCATAATTCACCTGCTGACCAGCTATTTTATTTTTAGTTTAACTCTGACATGACGATAATTTTCCTAATCCCAAAAATTGTTCAAACTGCTACGCTCCTGCTATCTTTGCTTATTTTACTATGACATTTTAGTCATAGGAACAAGATATGTATACTCTTCCTGCCACTCTTTTATGTCTACCTATTAATAAAAATATACCCCTTAATGTTGTATTTATAACTGTTAGACAAGACAAAGAATTAAAGTTTTATTATTTATACCAGTTGTCAGAGGGAAATAGTCAGTATAGATACGTGTTGAATCGTAAGTCTTATTGGTAAAATATAACTTAAACTTAACTTTTAGCAGTTGTAATTTGATTAGATATGAAACACATATTCTTAACAAAATATAAATCACTTTTTAAATAAACATGACAATGTATATGTATTTGTTCAATGTACTATAAAAATAAAACAAGCGGAAAATGGTAATATCGCTCACTTTCAGGTAGGCACCTTAAGTATGGATAGTCTAATAAATTCAAGTATCTCAGATTATCATCCCTTGATATTAAATATCCTATTGAATCAGCAAAAATTAATGGAAAATGTGACCCACTTATCCACTATGGTTGCTGATTTTTCAGACCAAATAATCATGGAAAAGCATAGAATTGCAGTATGTATTAAAGTATTCTTTAAAAGATGTAATACTTTAATATTCTTTATATTAAAAAAAATGATTGTACTACAGGAAACAAACGATCAAGATTCAGCTTATATAGAATCATCAAAATTGAATGACTTAAGTACATTTATGACTGATAAGTTTCAAACATTCGATAGAGCATTAAATGCTTTACGAAATGAATTCGAACATTTTAAGGAAGATTTTAATAGTAAAAATAGTGAAAAAAATAATTATTCATTAGAATCTAGAAAATTTGAAGAGGCGGTTATTGATTTTGATAAGGAAATAGATTCAAAAACATCAGAAATAATAGATTTGGTAAGTCAAAGATTGTTTTGCAATATTAATAAAATTATAAATAAACTTTACAGAATGAAAAAATTAGGGTCCTTTTAAAAAATCAAGAAGAAAATAAGAAGGAATACGAAAATTTAAAGGCTGATAATATTGCAAAAGAGCAATTATTAGTAAAATTACAAGAACAGAATTGTAAATTATGTGAAAATACTACTTATTTAGAGAATGAAATTACTGTATAAGTTTTTAATTTTATATTTATAATTGATTAACAAATTTTCATTTTGTTATCTTATTTTCAGATTTTAACCAAGAAATTGAAACATGGTGAAATAAAACTAAAAGCAAAAATAAAAAGAATTTCTTTAATGAATGAAAAATTACAACAACACGAAAATAGAATAAAAAATGATATTTATATTAACAGATCACATCAAAATGGTCAAATTCAAATGATTTAATAAAAAGAACGATATACTAATATCATTATTTGCAAAAATCAATTTGAAAGAAAATGGTCACTTTTTATTCTTTACTATTATTACTCTTTATTTAAAGAATTAAAGTAATGACTTTAATGCCATATTTGTTATATTTGTCCTAGTGAGTTGAAATATTTAATAAAGCACAAACGTAGACAAAGATTTTATATAGACAATTTAAAAATTGTTAATTTGTTTGTAGAACTTGCATATAGACTGTAGACTATAAATTTCCTATTCTATTTTTAGACTCTGTCGGCTTTTTACATATTAGTCTTTTTTTAGCCTACAAGAAGACACTCAAATTTTTGTAGAGGATAGCACTTTCTATCAAATAAATAAGAAAAAGATCACTTGGTGCAATACAATTCAAGAAAGATATATACATGACGTAATTATATATATATATATATATATGTATTAGTATATATATATATATATATGCATATGTATTTATACATAAAAAAAATATTGTCAATTTAGGCTTATGTTATTCTTAAGCAGGTGAAACGGTACAGTAAAATATTACTTCTCAATTAATTGGCCGACAGTATTAAGGGACATTGTACACTATTATTACAGCATAAAAGGAACAATACTAGTCGTGCAAGGTACAATACTAAAGAATATGTGCTTGGATTTAAAATACTGAATATTTCTCTTCTCTTTAAATAATTGGTTAACATCTTTTAGGATTAAACGATAAATGATAAAAGCTAATTGGTATCTTTGTAATTTGATGGTATATAATATCTATTATCAACTAAATGAAAGCAATGGTTAAGCATACAGCTTGGCTGATCTCCATTTTATATTTGTGTATGTTTGCCAGAGGAAAAAAGTTTACAATATCTTTGTTAAACAATAAGGAGAATATCAGTTGGAAAAAAGCTAATGACTACTGCAAAGATCATTCCAAAATTTTACCTCAAATTTATTCAAAAGAAGATTATGATTCTATTAATAAAGAAATAGAGAGATTTAACATTTCAGGAATATTTTGGTTAAATACTTTGCATTTTCAAGATGGTAAAAAATAGAAACAATTAGTTTGTTCATTAGTATATTTTCAATAATTACTGTTTTTAGGTAAGAGTTTAGAAAAAGCTCAATTTTATGATATCTATAATCGAAATATCGACTATGGTTATACACGAGTCTGCGCAGTAAATATTAATTCAATACTTAGAATTAATAATTGTTCAAATATTCACAAATACGAATGTTTAATAAGTAATCTATTGAATTATACAAATTGTATATAATCTTTAATTAAAATTCAAATAATATAGATAAGAAGACTTTCAAGAAAGCGAATTGGGATAAAGCTTCAAAGTCGTGTCATGAGAACAATTCTTTTTTACCTAGTTGGAACAACTCTTCAAGTTATACTGGTTGGTTGGGTCTTTCATTTTTCTATTTAATGAAAGGAGATGATAGTGAAAATAAGGGTGCGGAAGATCCTTTATTTAATTCTAGTAAAATATATTTCAAGTTGAGTCGATTTGAAATTGACATTGATTATATTGTTTGTGAAAGAAATGACCAGGAAGATGACTCTAGCAATTTTCCCCTCTTCTTAAAAATTATTTTGGGTTGTGTTGGGGGAATTTTTCTAGTTTCAATAATACTTGTCTTATTATGTTGTTGCAGGTCAGATATTTCTTATATTTTAATGTTTAGTTTCTATTAATATTTTAACAAAAGATGTAGTAAAAGCCCAAAGAAAGAACCACAATCGACTGGGAGAGAAAATCACGCCTATCTTCCTGAACCCCAGTGTGAAATTAAGGAAGAATACGACACTGAAGATCTTACTACTTCATTTAGATGTAATAGTCGCCCCAGCCTCCCTGAGCAACAGGAAAACGTAAAGAACTATTCGTTAGAAGCTAAATACAACAAGAACTTTAGGTAATAATTAGACTTAAGAAAGGTTAATTAAGTAAAAAATCGTTGACTCTTTGATTTTCTTCATAGTGGAAATTTTTCAAAGAGAGAGCCGAGTTCTATTGTAACTAGAAGAGAGAATGTAGAATCAACTATTTCACAATTTGGAGAAGCAAATGATTATGTTGAAATTCAGGGACTTGATGATACGAATGGAGGACAAAGGAACGAAAGCAGTACAGATAATATAATTAATAATCGTCAATCGGAACTTATTGTTACTGAAAATGACCTGTACTCTAGTTTAAACTTTGTTAGATCATGAATTCTTTTATTGCTATTCTTAAAACAAGTAAATAGTAACATTATTATAGCCAGTAACATTGTCTTGTTTTCTATCTAGTCATACTGGTAACGCCTTCTAGTAACCGGTTTTTTAACTATTTCGCAAAAGTTTAAAGAATATTTTCTAAAGTACTTACAAGCGAAGTTTTTCTTCACTAATTTAACTACATAGCATGAAATTTACAAGACGTACGATTTCTCTTAGAGGATGGTTTACAAAAGCGTTTTTTTAAGAAACCCTTGTATACTTTCAATTTTCCAAATGTCTTAACATTAATATACAATTAAGAACTGATGAAATGGATAAATCTCTAAATCTAAAATGTTTATCTGACTTTTTATGCAATATTCTATTATAATCTTTCCTTGAGAGTACGTTCACGATGGTTATTTGGATAGAATAATCATAATTTCATTAAGATAGATTATTTTCTCTATCGTATTTTTCTTTGTAGTAACATATCACGAATCAAGTAAATTTGTCACTTTTACATGCATTAAGAGTGTATATTCTTGTAATACACAGGTGTAACCTCTTTTAGGGATAAACTAGAATCTCGCCTTGGTAACTTTTCACTAATTCTGTATCATAGGGGAAATAATAGAAACTTTAAAGTTTTATAATTATAATAGTTCTATTCCTTCAACTAAATTTATATTTAAATTCACAAATTGATATTTTCCCAGCTTAATTTCCTACAAAATAAAATACATCTGCTAAGGATTTTCCTTATCAATTTCCCACATTGATTATCTTAATTTCTCTATTGAGGGCTTTGCCTATATGGTCTTGGGATACTTTCTTTTTTTCAATAATATTTCTTGTAAAATCTTTGCTTGTCTTCCGTTAAGCTTCACTTAATATTTTTTGATATTATAGACAATTGTATATTAGATACTCTCTATATGCTACAATGTAAATTCTTCAAACTAAATGCAATATAACATAAAAGTACATTGTATAGTGTATATAAATGAAATAGATTCTTTTTATCTATTGTAGCAAGTAATTAATTTAATTGAAAGAATTTACTAATCAAGTTTTCTTTTACGAAACGAATAGACTTTCTCTTTTTAGTTATACAAGAATTTTTTTTAGCTTATTCAATACAGAATAAGTAAATCATATACAACTTCATAGCTAACATAATATAGTATTATGTTTTTTCGTAGTAAGGTAGATAACAATAATTAGTTCCCAAATAATACTCTATTTTTATATTTACATATTCTAAAATTAGACAGGTTTCTTTTTTAACTAAAGAAGATGAAAAAGATATATTTGGCGTGTACACAAAAAGAATAACAATAATAATAATAGAAGAATTATACAAGATGTCTGCTATTCTCCATAAAAAAGAATAGAACCTTTTAATGATTAATAATTATGGTTGGATGTAATTTTTATTATTTCCTATTTTAAGGTAACAAATTGGAATATACAGTATATATATATATATATTAGTATATAGTGTACTATATATACATTATAAAAAACATAATAATAACCTTATCAAGATAACACTGTTCTAAGCTGTATAACTAAAAAAAACTACTTGTTTGAAAAATTAACAACAGTCCGCTGACAGGCTAAGAGTGAATACAGCAAATAGATGTAATTGTTTTTACTAAGTAATCTATTAATAGGAATCATTCAGGGTTACTTCTCTAATTTCCTTTCACATTAGATTGGCGTGTTATTTTGAGAAAAATCCATTGAGAAAACTTGAATATTATAAGTTACAATATAATTTATAGTAATAAAAATTGGTTTAAATTCATTATTGAAAAAAGGGGCTGAGGAGAAAATAAAATATCATTTCAGTTCGTAAATATAGAAAAAATGATTGTATTACTCTAAAAATGCTTCATCTACAACAGGTTTTATCCTAATGGAGTGTCAGATGGTCGAAACGGATAAGAAATTAGCAGCATTTTCATCATCGGGGAAAAATAAAAGGGAATTTCTTATCGTCTCTAATTCCAAAGAAAAGAGAATCCTTCCTGTGACTTTCTAACTTTAATCAAAAGAAAATATTAAACCATCTAAAATTGATTACATGAAGCCAATTGTTTAACGAAATCGGGCAGAGAAAGAAAGAAAGAAGGTTATATTTTGTCTAATTTTATTCGATATATTAGCATAAAATTTATTAACATTAACAACGCACAACATCTGAATTACGTCAGTTATACTCTAAATACAACCCTTTCTTCATTTAATATTTTGTATACATCTTTTATTAGTTAACTTTTTAAGGAAAACAATGTATTTGTATTTATTAAATGTATATTTCCTGTTTCTATTCTATTTCTTTAGAATTTATTTTAAGAAATAGTACGAGAACTTTCAAAGCCAAGAAAAACGAAGATGTCATCTCTTTAACTACATTTAATTACTCACAGAAACGAATTTTTTTATTAGATTATGCAACATAATACAAGTAGTCATATATACAAAATGGCACAGTTTATTTGCAATTTTTCCTTATCTTTAGATAAGAAATTTCATCAAATCTATTAACGATTTACATAAAGAAATACAAGGTTTGGAAAGTTGTTTTGATCGTCTCGTTCATATACTAAAATCTTGTTAAAAATTGGTTTTTTTTCAATTTGGTTAAATAGGAACACGAAGAATAGATTAGATGAAATATGAAATCCAATTAATGCTTAGTCATTGAATTTTCAATAGAATGGTAATAGAACAGGACAAATTCGACAATATTTTCGCTTTATTAATCAATGCCAATAATTTTGTTATTAATCAAATTTCTTTGTATTGAATCTCATAACAACTATTTTAAGATCTCATCAGGATTTATAGGCTCTGAGATGTTCTAATTCACAGCTCTGAATTCCTGTTGTCTTTGAATCCAAGTTTCTGGACGACGTTCTAATTAACGAGGAATTTATTCCCCCCTTCATATGATAATTCGTTTTCTTTCCAATTCTGCAACGTTTTTGCAGAAGGCACCGCAAATCCAACCAAAACGTTTCTGACAAGAAACAATAAACAAAAGGGTTTACAGCAGAATGAGCCATGGCTATCCAATGAGCACTTAGATAAGTAATAGCAAAAATTTCATATTTATCAGAGATGATTTCGGATTTAAAATGATTAATAAGGTGAAAAAAATTTAGAGGCGCCCAACAAATTGCGAATGCTACTGTGATTACGATAAGCATTTTTATAACTTTTTTACTGGACTTTGTGTGAGCTTCATCCCGGGTCTTTAGAGCTATACCAGGAACTTTTCTTTGCCACAATAGTGTTCCAATGACCGTGTACGTAAAGCATAATGTTGTCAATGGTAAAAAGTAAGTTGTTATTAAAAAGAAGAGGGTAAAAATTTTTTTCGAAGACTCCGGCCATGTCTCAGTACACCACATATAATCTGTATTATTGGGAAAAACACTAACAGCTTTAGTAGCCAAAACTGGTGGTATAGCTATACTAATCGAGAGAAACCAGATAACTACCAATATAACATTCGATCTCGCTCCAGTAACAGTCTGATATAATGGAAATTTGACGGCAATCAACCTGAAATGTTAACCAGCCTCTAAGCTAATGTCTTTTCAACATTAAATATCAATCGCAGACCTACTTTATTATATTAATATTTCTCTTATTCAAATAAACATTAATATTAAGAACGTATAGTTTAACGTATTTTGTATGAAACTAAAGAAGCCTATTATACTCTATCTCTCTTTTTAAAGTCTTTACGAGTAATTTTAATAAAGGCAAGAAAGAAAGAAAGAAAGGAACAGAAGGAGAGAGAAAGAGAGAGAGAGGATATACACTTTATATAAATGATATTCTAATAAGTTTTTCCTAGTAATTATTTTATCAATGAATATTTGTTGCTGTGCAATAATTTACTAACATTTGAAATTACCATCTAAAATAATCAAATTTGTTAAAATAAATAGAATTCTTCTCTCTCCACACTTCTGCGCTCTATCTATCCTGTCTATTGACGCTTTTGCCTCGAGATTGAGAGCAAATATACAAAGAAAAGTCTTTTCTGAAAGTTTTAAAGTATCACTGAAACTTTCAGCAGTTAGTACGTTATAGTAACAGTTGAAAATTTCTTTTACCAGTTACTTAGGTGGAGAGTTAGTCATTTTATTGGACATTTGCAAAAAGACTGTTGGGAGTTGAGGGCTTTTTAGTTGTTGCTTAGTAAAAAACAGTTTCTTTTATTTATTCGCCGTATAGTTAATCAACTTTTCCAGAAAATATCTCCTACACTCTTTTAATCATTTTAATCATTTTCGTCTTCTTTTTGATTTGATCATTTTTGCCTAAAATTATAGAAAGTAGATATTCTACATCCTCACTAGGTCAAAGTAAATTTTATATAACCCATAGATATAAAGAAATAACATTTATTAATATCAATACTGTAAGTATTAATTTAAGAGAATATATCGTATTAACCATAAACCTATTCTAGCTTTATTTTAGGGAGAAAGCTAAAAATTAATAGTATCTATATCATATATTTTGGCAATAAATAGAGTTATTAGACCATAAGATTCATAAATTTTTAGGTAAGTGGCGAAGATAAAGGATCCTTGAAAGTTGACGGTAAAAATGACATTTATAATGAAAAAGATGGAGCACTTAAAATGATATACATACAAGCGTAACTTAAGCATTTTACAGAAAAGTAGTAAGACTAAACCAGTTGACCTTACCTAATAGATATTTTTATTCGGAAGCAACATGTGCTAAAAACGACTAAACGAGAAATAATAAAGACTTATCCATTCTCTATTTCTCTCTCCTTTACGCTCTTTATTTATTTTATTTCTACGATTTCCGCAATAGACCCCTTCTTTCGGTTAGTAATTACAGGAAGTCTTTACCAAAAATTATTATCTCAGATATTGAGATTGCATCATAATCTATAATTAGCAAAAGACTATAAAAAAAGGATATATATATATATATATATATAAAAGAAAACTTAGCGCTACGATGAGATGTTCTAAGTATTTAAGTACGGAAATTATTTATCCTTAATAAATGGAACGGAAGAAAATCTCTACACGGTAAAAGCCAAATTTAAAAATTTGGAATTATGCCCATTTTATAATACCTTCTATAGTCTATACATAATGAAATGTATTATACCAAGGACAAAAACGATTTTATAAAATGTAGAACTAAATCTATTTAAACAGAAACTCGCGCTGTCATAAATTATTAATTTCTATACAATTGTAAAGAAATTGATAAATATAACTCTTAACGAACCTATCTATTCCAACTGCAACATTTGTAAAGATGCTAACTGTAATTCCAATACATTGAAAAAAGGTAACCACAGGGCAAAGATAAACAGCAAAGATCCACGTTTTAAATGCTATTTGTGCAAAAGTGAAAGGAATACAAAAGATTGCCATAAAAATATCAGCTGCCGTTAAATTTAGTAGATACTTGGATAGAGCTGTTTTAGACTTGGAGCCGGCAATCAAAACCCAAGCTGATAGAGCGTTTCCCGTCAAAGCGAGTAGAGCTGTTAAAGGATAAATTAGAGTTGATGAAATTCGTAGATATGACCATTCGTCACTTGTAGAGTTTCCATGTAGGGATGAGTTTTCCATGATTGTGACAACTGGAGAATTAGTAATGTAGACTTTTACAGAAACCTTTACAGCGCCACCTTGCAGAGAGAGAGTCACTCACCGGACGGATAATGGAATAATTTTCATTTGACTGTTTGTAGAAAATCTTATGCAATATTTATTATTGATAAGTTTAGTAAGAGTTTATTAGCAAGATTGTATATACATATATATATATATATATATATATATATACACATATATATTCTCTTTGTGTTTAAAGAAAAAGAATCGCCTATTCTCCTCTCTTTTTATAACTCTCGTACAATCTAAACTAGCTTTAGAACTAACAATCAAAAATATATAATGTAAGGAAAGCTGTGTGGTTATTTTTAAAGTATATTCGCTTTTAAGTAATATCTTCATCATTATCAGTGGAAAAAGGTATGAGTAAAGGTTTAAATACTCTAAAGATAATCTGTAATTATATTTTCAGAAGCGCAAACTATCCTCCTCCTAGTAAAGCTAATAACTTCATTGTATGGTACAAAGCATTATGTATAAGATTCAACAAAGGCCTACAACGTTATTGTTTGGTCTAGCAGCTAAATATATATTATGCATAAATATAAAACGATTATAATATACATGTATATATTTATATATCTGTACTTGTAGCTTTAAATAAGATACATTAATTTTAATTAATTTTTCTAAAAGTAGTCATTGAAGGCATAATTACAGCAAACAAGATATTTTGCTTTAATACAATTAAAATTTATGTTTATTCAAATGTATTATATAATATATTGTGGAATATATCTAACTATATAATATATATCTACAGTATTTTAATTTATACCATTGCTGAAAAACAAATCCGTGATTTTTTCCTAAACAGAAAACATAGTAAAGTCGCCTTTCAAGTTGCACAAAGAAAGAAACTAAAAAGAATGAAATTGATTAAGAACGACAACTAAAGCAGCCAATTTGTTGACTTACCTTTATTTGTTACTTTTCACTTTTCAGTTTTTTATATAGATTTTAAAATGGCTTGACACTTTCTCTTTTTGAAGGTTGATAACCTTTCTAAAAACGAATTCTACATAAAAACAAACAAATTATAAAACAAAGTTATATCACAGTAGTATATTAGATTAGAATATTTGACAAACAATAATCTCAGGGCTGTTTTTTTATCTTTTTTTTTGGAATTTTATTATAATATCACAACAACTGATTATTTCAATGTTATCTTACATAGACAATTTATTTTTGCATATTTCTGGTATATTTTGGTTTTTTATTTTATCTAATTTCCATAAAAGGTAAAGTCTATATTAGTTAATTGTTAGTAAGATTATTAGAGACCATTTACATCGTAGTGTTTTCAATGTTTTGTCAGCAGTTTTCTAATAGGTAACTTTTTTTTTGTTTTGTTTTTTCAATCGAAACAAAACTAAACATGATGCAATTAGCCTTGTAGATTTGTTTACAATTTGAATTTTTTATGGAATATAACAGCTATGTATGATTTCCAACCAAAAACTTCTGATTAAACAAAATATCTTTAATGAATGTTCGCATTCTGAAAAAATATACAACTTATTCTGATTATAATTTCTATTTAACTCTACATCTATAATATTAGTGTCCAAAATAAAGCTGCTTTGAAGATATTCGTATCAGAATTTCAGCAATACAGGACTAATTTCATTTCTTCTCGATTCAACTTTATGTAATATTTATATTTTTAATGCCAAAGTTTACTTCAACAACAACTTTTTTATATTGAAACTACAAAATTTTGATATAGTTATAGTTTATTTAATAAAAATTTCTATTGAGGATTTAATAGATCTAAAGGGTTAGTCTATTCAGGTGTATATTGATTGGAAAATTTAATAATAATTACCTTTAAGGAGATATCAAAATTTTGAGAAATACATTATTGGAATTTTACTTTGCCCACCCACAACAAACATTAAAATCTTTCAAGTTCTACTCTGCATTATTAATAAATAACCCTACATAAATTTTATATACAGTATATATATAGCTATATATATATATATATATATATATATATATATGTATTTATTAATATATGTATATATAATAATAATAATAATAATATGCTCAGTACGCATGCGCATGACGTTTCTTTGCTTTGGATAACGAAACTTTACTTTTGTCTTCTTTAAATCCACATATTATTGATCAACGTCATAATTGACATTAATAATTAATAAAGCTTCTTTTCCTCCTCCTCTTCCTCCTCCTCCTCATCCTTCTTCTCCCTCTTCCTCCTTTTCTTTTCCCCTCTTTCTTTTGAATACGCTAAAACTATCTAGAGGGAAGATATATGTTTATAATCTAAACCATTAAAGTAGCTTTAAATCTCAGCATTTCCCATTTCCTTCAATATTTAAAATATATCCGTGTTTACCAAAGCATTCTCAATTCAATATAAGAAAAAGTAGCATTCATTGCAAAATATTTGAAATACTATCTTCCTGCCTTATTGGATCCTATTTACTTGACTATGAATATTAAGTATCTCAAAATTTCTAGATATTTTTAAATTATCAAGTGAAATCTTAACCAGCTTTAGCTGATAAACCTAATCCACCCAATATTCTCTTCCACGCAGCACACGATGGTATGGAATAAACGTCAGCCAGTTTTCAGAGTTTCTTAACATTATCTTTAATCATAAATTATATGAAAAATAGCGTTCATTTTCATAATTCATGTTCCATCTATGTTATCTCGTTCACCGCAAAAGTACCGCAAAATAAATTTTATCCTATTCTACATTTACTCTTTTTCAATATAAAATAACACTCCAGACAGAAAGTTTCTTAGAACTAGATATTTAAAAAATTAGGGTTAATTAGTTTTATTACATGGATAAAATTTACCGTGTATCTACTTCCTTCAATGACTCTTTATGGTTTTAGGGTGAATAACCTTCCATCAGATTATATTTACAGAAATGTCAGTGTAAAGCAATAATCTAGACAAAATAATGAAAAACAAGAAACAAAGGGCATAAATATAATAAAAGTCATATATATAGAAGATATTTATTTGTATAGTATTTTCATTTTAAGAACACGCGTTGGAGATGGGGAAGTGAAAAACTGGATATTTACCAAATAACACTTCATATGTACGTATATATACATGCTGTTTATAGAAATATAAATTTACTCTGATTTAATGCAAACAAATATCTAAAAGAAGGAAAAGAGGCCAATTCTTCATTTTCTTTTCCTTTCAACATCAATAATTATTAACAATCTTATCAACCGTCTGTTTTATTAATCGTGCAGGAAATAATAAGATAATTGAAAGAACAAACTTTTTAAACAAGGGAAAATTAACATTTTATCACTCAGACTAATTATAACGGGTAAGTATATAGACTGACGTCTTTATTTTTACATTCTAGGAATATAACAAAATGTTTTTTCAAGAATGAATAAGCATTAAACAAGAAGGATCAAAGAGTCAGGGTAATTTCTTTTTGTCAACATAATTTCAATCTTAAGTAGATCTTTATCATCTTTATAGACGAGTTTTAGATTAAGAAATGATATTCTATATTTAACTTGTAGGTTATCGATCGCGGAAAACTGCTAAGTTTATATTATTTGATATGAAACTTTCTGGAAAAATATGGAAAATTACTCTATATATTCTCCTTTATATTTCTACGATTGATAACATCTCTGAATACTTTGCATATATTTATCATTCTATTTATAGATATACTAACGGGGTTAATTAAAAAACTAAACTGATTTTTCTATGTCTTATTGTTAATACTATAAGTATTATTATTATTTTTCTTTACAATACATTTTGTATTCTCTTAATAATAAAAAAAATATTCTTTATTGAAGTCCAGTAACAACTTCAGTTCCAGATCCATGAACTAACATAACTCTTTGTAGTCCATCAGTTAGACAAGCTAAATATTTCATATCTATTTAACAGTGGGAAATGGTAAGTCTTTCAGGTAAATAAGAATTAACGTGAGTAACTAAAAATAGCTTACATGTTCTAATTAAATGTTCACTAATCTGTAGATTAGGTGGAGAAGGAATATTCATAAGAATTAAACTTGATTGGGCCGACATGCTTTTTACGCTTTCGTTAAGTTTCTTCGCTATTTCCATGCGCCAATGAATCATTTCATCGCTACTTGAACTTTTATCTTCTTCATCTTCGTCTTTTTCGAAAATATCTTCCTTAACTAACAAAAAAGAAAAAAAAAGTTCTAAATGACTTCTTTTATTTTGTTCACCCAAATTAAAGACAAGTAAGATAATCAGATAGCTTTTACCTTGACTCTCCTCTATGTCAGACTTAAAAGCGATATCATCTTCGTCATCTTCATCATCCTCTTCTTCCTGGGATACTCCTCGAACCGTTTCAACAATATCTTGTAGCTAAAAGGAAAGTAAGAGAGAGGAGAAATAACTAAAATATTAATGTAAATCCCGTTTACTATAATTTATTAAACTTACTGCTGTACTTATTGACCTTTTAACCCTTTTCTTATTCGATTTAACAATGGAAACATATGCTTGCAGGTTTTGGACAGAAATTTCTTCAACAAGTACTTCAGCATCAATACGAATTTCGTACAAATATTTTAACATCTTTTCTTTTAGCTTGATTAGCTCTTCCGGAGTCGATTTTTTTGCTATAAAGTAATTAGCAACGATTAAGTTAATTTACTCTTTCATCTATATCCTTCAAATGAAAGTTACCTGTAACTGTTATGATTCTTAAGCGACATTTTTTCCATACAGGATGTTGCTTTAATAAAAACGCTAACAATAGTAACATTCCACCATCATCTTAAAATGGAGAAATATTAGATAGCATTTTTCTTTATAATATTAACTATTTAAACGAACGTATAATCCACCAAATATCTATTTTGCCCGTCATTACAGTATTATTTGTTGGAAAACTATCTATATTCACAGGAACAATTATTGCTATCTTCTTTGCGTAAGCAAGTCGGAGCGTTTCTTTAATACGTTATTATTAAAATGTAAATACTTGAAAGAATAAAGGCCATCGCTTTTAACTTTGAATAACTAACCTATAAAAACCTTGTTTCTTTCATTAGATAGTTGCCAATCTTCGGGCCAAGATAACATAACAGTGTTAGCTTTAAGATTTCCTAAGCCTACAGTCTGCAATCTGAAAGAATATCGAAATTTCATTAGGATAATTCAAACTTTTTTGTTTATAGAAAAATTTACAAAATATTTATAGCTTCTATAGGATTTCTAGTAGCAAGAATTTTACAAAAACCATTCAAATCCTCTTCTATCATACTTGTCCTCAAAAGCTGTCTTGCTAAAATAATATCTGATTCTAATTCCATCAAATCTCCATGTAACATTGTAGCACTGACAGTAAAGCCTCTGCCAGCCTTCAACTGACTGGCAATACTAAATATTCTAGGATATTTTGGGGCTAGAGAAACTGCTTCAAGCTTGTAAAGAATTAGTAATTGAGGCCTCCAATTTAACACTTGCATTTCGGTGTCTCTTGTATTAAAGAGTATCTTTTGCGCTAATGAGAGGGTAAAACCTTCATTTTTAAGGGAAAAGAAGACGCTCAATAATTATAGTTAATTCATAATAATGGTTAATAATCTTTCTAATAACCTATTACTGTATGTCCCCATGCTCCTTGACAAGTCGTGAAACTTATGTAAAAGAATACAGTAAGTCCAATAAATAAGGAAATTGCCCAATAATACCAATGAACCGTAAACACCAGCAGAATATTGATTATCGCACCGAAGAGTGACAAACTCCAATGATAGTATTTAAATCTGGGACGCCAAAGAGGTAATTTTAGCAAGCTGTGTATAGTGCATATAACATTAACGAAAAAGTAACAAAACAAAAAATAAACATCTATAATAGGTGCTATAGTTTCCACTTTTGCAGTCAAATTTCCTAATAGAGCCAAAAGAACTGTTAAGCTGAGTGCTCTGATCGGTTCATTCCTTTGAATTTAGAATAAGGAAAAGAGTGCATTGTTCTTAGTTAATTATATTTAAATTATAGTCTGTTGGTTATGTAATCTTTTCGATATTCTATATATAACGAAACCTCCATTTAACTTTGAAAATATTTAGAATAGGAAGAACATTATCATTAGCAATAGCACTTAATAATCTAGGTGCACTACACATGCATTGTAGAGCCGCTCCCATTGTTGAACAAAAAGCTCCAATCAAAGTAACCAACTCATGAGGCCAAGCAAGTTTTGCAACAACAAGATTTCCGCCTTGACTTTCTCCCAATTTATCTCTTAAAAATTCTCCCTTAACGCTTGTGCCTAAAATTATAATAAAAGCCAAGTAAACGAACGAGCAAGTAAGTTGGGCAGCAATAGTCCCAATAGGAATAGATGACTGTGGATCCGCGAGATCTCCTTGTTATTAAAAAAGATAATTTAATTTTAATTCTAAATATAGCAATAAAAACAAAATAATGTACAAGTCTTGTTACAAACCAGATAAATTAGATCCTGTTAAAATACCCGTAACAGAGGGAAAATAAATAGCGAGTAGTATTAAAAAAGATGTCATTTCTTTAGATATTACTTCGTAACGTTTGTCATCTCCGACAGTACCTGGTGAAACTTCACCTCGGTTTCTATGATGTTGTTGTATATTTTCTGCAAACACTGCAGATCCCATTCCAGGAATAGCTGGAACGTGCTTTATATCACTTTCATTGAAATATTTACAGGACTCTTTATCATTTTGTGAACAAAATAGCTATGAAATCGTAGTCTTCCTTGAAAAGAAAATTCTTTAAAAATTTATGAATTACACGTTTTATTTATTAATAGATTTTAATTAAAAAAAAAAGATGAAAAGAAGAATTTACGTCGAACCTTTAATGATCATTTTTTTATTATTTATTCTTGGAAGACTACGAAACCTGCTCTATTTGGCTTAAGTTACACTTTTCACCAACTTTTATATTTAACAAACGATCGCCGACAAGACATATTCTCGGTTCTGAATAGCCTTTAGAAATAGTTCCAAAAGCTCCAGCAAAGACCGATGCTATTGCAACTACTACGCAAATTAGCGATACGGGAGCAAGCATCTGCACGAATCGTACCCCAAAACCTACAACTACTGCCATTAAGATAATAATAATAGAACCGTAAAATCTCATATTATTCTCCGGGTTTTCGTGCATATCACCAAAAATTGCGAGACTAGGAGCAAGATGAGTTAATAATATCTCTATTCCGCCAAGAACGTATAGATTTATCGCAAATGTATTTGCTGAACGTCAATTAGCTAAATAAGTTTTGATAAGATTGTTTAAGAAATATTTACCTAAGTAGAAGCACATTCCAATCGTTCCTCCTACTTGCGATCCCATATTCCTTGAAATCATAAAATAGGGTCCACCATCTCGAACTATACCATTCGTAGCAATTGCAGATATTGAAATTGCAGTGGTAAATGTTGCACAACAGCAAAGAAAAACCATAAGCCACGTTTGATAAATACCACCGTGGCCCACCATCCAGGCCATTCTAATAAACATTAGGACTCCAAAAATATGCTGTATTGTTGGTAAATAGACACCAAAGATTACGCCTAATTTTGGTTTGCGATTTAACCCAATACCCCCCTCAGAAGATGGAAAATCTCTTTTAAAATACTGTGAAGCTACTCGAGTTTCATTGTCAGCCTAAAAATATAAATTTTTAAATATATTTCTTATGTTTTATTGGGAAAAATATGAGCGTTTAACTAACGTTAAATAGTTGCCTTAAGGCAAAAGATTCATCTAAGATATCGTCGGAAGTCACTAAATATTAATGAAAACATTGCGTACAGATATTTTATGAATTGTCCATCATTTTAAAGTTTACACTTTACCATTTTCGTCGGAGATATTCAATGAAATTGATTGATTTTGAATCGATAGTTCACTATTCGATTGCTGATTTGACGATATACCTATCTCTGCTATTTTCTTCTCCTTCTCAACTTGCTTTAAATTCATTGTTGTCTCGTTTGTTTATTTGAATATTTAAATAATCGTTTTGCCTAATCACTGACTCTGTTTGAATTATTCTATAGAATAAATATTTCTCTTTCAAAAAATAATATATACTGTCTACAACTAACTTTAAAGGCTTTTTTCACGTCAATTTCTTTTACACAACACAGATGTCGCTACCATACGAAAGTAGTAGTTTCCGGGCATTTAACATATCTAGTACTTTAATAGTCCTATACTAAATGACGTCATAATTGTATCTCAAAATGCGAACATCATACAAAAACAGCCTGATTGTAGTTGGACGTCCTGTATTTCTGAGTTATCTTCAAAGGTTTATATATTTAGACGCCGTAGCTAACAGCTCTACGGATACTTTAGAAATAGTCTAAACGTCATGGGTACACTCTTCCTCACCCCCTGCCTGTCATGTAATCTGACATCCGTTCGAACCTTTATAAATTTGACCACAGCCACACGACTGTGAATTATTATACCAAGTTACGTAATATTCAAGAATTGGGTCAAGAGAGAACCCCTGCCATTTGACCGACATTTCTCGTGCAGCTAACTAAACCTGAACGCGTGCGAATTGCGTGCCTTACGCGTTTTATGTGCACCGACGCTAATAAATATGCATGAATTGCATGCTTTTTTTATGGGTACCATGATTTCTGGTTCTTTGTTTAATTGTAATGGTTTCTAATAAAACCAAGGCTACACAGAAGAAATTGGCCTTCGGCATTGGTAAAGCATTTGTGCATCATTTGGCCTGAAAGCATATATTCAATCCGGCCAATATTTAATAAACAAGCTCTAATAAGAAAAACAGAAGGGAACAAAGAAAGATAAATAGATAGATAAAGGGGAAAATGCATGATGGGGGGTGGTAGGAAGAGAAGAAAAGATGCAGAACAGGGTCCGAAAACGCTGCTTATACCTAATACAAAGGTAGATTTTCTCAAAAGGGAGAGATAACAGGGCTTTCTGCTAGGAGCTGATAAAAGATAAACAAAGTGGTAAATTCAGAAGCTTAAAGTAACACTATACCGTTAACTTTGTCGTGTGGAGACCTAATGAAAGACGCTGTGCGGTGCCAATACAATATTTGAAGAAACAAGGCATACTATTTGAACATTAAATCACAATAAAGTTGAAAAACAGCTACAGTTAAATTTTAATGTTTTCCATGAAAATAGGTCATCTTTTAAATTACAAATAAATAAGTGATTTATTATATATTTATTAAATTATATGTCTAGTTTAAGTAAGATAAGGAGCGAAAATGGCATTTGAGAATCTGTTTTTTGTTAATATATGTTTATGTTTGTTTAGGTAGAATCTAATGTTGAGATTCGTGCGAAAAGCATACAAATAAATATAAAGACAGGCATTTTTCTTGCATATTTATCTCTATTAAATTTATCTGTCAACGCAGTTTTCTTTTTTTTATTGTCAAAATCCATCAAGTTTCATCTTCTATTTCTTCTTTATGTGCTCTGTTGTCGTTCTCTCTCTCTCTCTCTCTCGCCTATTTGTAAACACTCTCTATATATAGCAATATACATTTTCTATTATCTATACTATCCAGTTATATATTGAAAGAAAGTAATTTATACCTACATAATCTATATTTGTCATAGAAAGTTATAGAAATTACTCTAATTAATAACTCTTCTGTATAGTAACATAGAAGTAAAATGTCTATTTTTAGTTTATACTAGAATCTATTTTCTTTGGGGATTACTTCATAATGACACATACTGACTTAGTTTTCGACTAATAGATGTCTTTCTTATACAAAGTAGTACGTTAGAGAAAAGAAAAGAGCGAAGAAGATGTTTGTCATCTATTCATATACGTTGATAGAGAAAACCGTTTTAGTTGTCTATCATAGAATCTGCAAAATGCCTTGGAAAAAATTTGATACGTAGACAAATTTATTGTATTAATCATATGTAGTAAACAAGTAAGAATATTCTAGGAGTGAGAAGTAATCATGAATATCGGGTAGAATATCTAACATTGCTTTATGCGATTGGTTTGGTGAAGTTTTTCTATCTTTTTCTTCGAGAAGAAGAGAATAGTATATCTATCTTCATGTTGCTATGTTGTTTGGTTATATATATACTTTTTTTAGTAAATATTATGTTATAATGTCGTCTAATCATCCACTTACTTTTCCTAGAACACTTCTACGATATACATTCACCTTAAAAATCACAAAGAAACCGCTAATTAGAGAGTTAATGATGAATGTATACTATATATATACAGCCGCAATATTGATGTCACCAACTGCACTAAAAAAACCCTGCACTATAGACGCCCACGTTTCTTCGCCATGAGTGTCGGCTGCTAGACGTCTGTGTGAGACGCCTCCGCAAAATTTTGGCTGCGTGTGTATGTATATTTAAATTAATCATTTGAAATTATAGCAGAAATGAGTCCTTATTTGTTATAGTTTAGGTAGGTAATTAAAATTTCAAGTTAGCATCCCTGTAAATCCAGTATTATGCTAACATATGGTTTATACTAAAAAAAACTACATTGCAGCTCAGTCATGTCTAGCCTACTGCATTTCCGGGATAGATCATTAAATCTTTGGCAAACAATCAACCGTAAAAAAAGGATTGATCAAGGAGAACTCCTCGAAACGCCTTTAAAAAGATGCCTAACAACGATCGACCTAACCCTTCTAGGTATTGGCCATATGATTGGTGCTGGCATTTTTGTTCTTACTGGTACTGTTGTCAAGGCTGAAGCTGGCCCTGCTACTATTCTTTCCTATATAATTGCTGGCATAGCAGCTTTACTATCAGCCTTATGCTACGCAGAATTTGGAGCAAGGGTGCCAAAAGCAGGATCGGCTTACACGTACACGTACATAATTTTAGGCGAATTTTGGGCCTTTCTGATCGGATGGAATATTATTCTAGAACATCTTCTTGGCGCTGCCAGTGTAGCCAGAAGTTGGAGTGCAAGTTTTGATTCTTTATTCAACATGGCGATTAGAAATGCTACCTTAAAGTAATTCCCAAGTTGCTGATCAGTCAGTCAATGCGTTATCACTTTAGGAGAATATAGGCCTAAAGAATGCATTTGAAATTCAACAACAAAAATTCTTAAGGTTCTAAAATCTTTGATCCATAAAATTTACCCCTTTCAAAAACCCATTCTTTATTTGCATTATTCCCAAAGTTGGAAAGCAGAAGGTAGACGTAAAGTAGGAAATTACAAAATCAAACGGCCTTAATGACATCTTTGCCACCTGCCTTAGACGTCAAAGGCATACAAAAAATCAATCTTACCCGACCAGACAAGAATGCTCTTCTGTCGGTCTCCATTTTCAAAGACGTCTAATGATAAATACCTGACGGATTGCTAGTCCATTAAATAAAAAAAAACTAAGCTTTAATTTAAATTTGAAAAAGGAGCCGAAATTAGAGATGTATCTGGACACTCCCAAGCCGAAAGTTTATCGCTGATGCGTTAATGGAGGGTTTAGATCCTTTCTATAGTTTAATTATACTGACAGTTTTGTCCCGTTATCACTAACTTTAATTGTATCGCGTGTCCGACGTTTCAGCCAACTCTCGATTACATAATAGTTAAGAAGTAGTATTAACAAAATGAGAAAAAATTATCGCCATAAACCAACTAATTATATCTAATACTCGGGAGTTACTTTAAGCGGATTAGGGGAAATACATGCAGCAGGATTAAGTAAATATGCTGATTTTATAGCCCTTCTAGCTGTTATCGTCGTAATGGTATGCGTTGCAACTGGAGCTAAATTATCCATCACCGTCAATTCCATTTTTACTGTCATCAATCTAGTTGTGATTCTTATCATAATCTGCGCTGGCTTATCCCTAGCTCAATTAAGTAACTGGACTGATAAAGGATTCCTTCAGAAAGGGTGGCATGGCGTTTTCGCAGGAGCTGCTACTTGCTTCTACGCTTATATTGGTTTTGAAGGAATAGCTATTGCTGGGGAAGAAGCTCAACAGCCATCTAGGAGTTTACCGATTGCAACTGGAAGTAGCATGGCCATTGTCACCTTACTTTATGTAGGATGTTCAGCAGCCTTAACGTTAATGGTACCTTCAGATACCGTCGACCTAGCTGCACCTTTTCCAGCAGCATTCGCCTTTAGGGGAGTTAATTGGGTGAAATATATTGTTGCACTAGGCGCTTTAAGCTGTATCAGTACATCCATGCTAGGATCAATGTTTTCCATGCCAAGAGCTGTTTACTCAATGGCTAGCGACGGTCTTTTGTTCAGCATTTTTTCAAGGGTCAATCAGAGGACACAGACGCCGATTGTGGCTATCGTCTGCTTTGGTTTGGCTTCAGGATTTTGCGCCCTATTATTGGACATCGATACTCTAGTGGAATTTCTTTCAATTGGTACCCTTTTGAGGTATACAAAAACGGTTTCGCATCATAAATGTCAGTGATTAGCAACTAACCACATCCATTACTCTTCTTGTTTTGACAGCTTTACTATCGTTGCGACCAGTATTCTTATTCTGCGATATCAGCCCGCGAGTTCTTGCCAATTTGAACTAAAATCTGATCCTGAGGCAACAAGGGAAGATGACGATGATGATGATACCTCTGAAACCAAGAAGATAATTGAAGCAAGCCAAGCGCATGAAAATATTGGAAAACTTAAGACGAGATTCAGAGTAAAGGCTCAACTTTATCCGAACGCCCTTTCTCTTAATGATTTATCCACTTTTTTCTTTTCAGAATGATCCCTATCTGTCTAAATTGTCTCATCAGCACACTACTTCTATAACTATCTTCAGTATGATAACCTTTATAGTTATATTTGCTATCCTAATAGTTTTTCCATCTGACAACGAATTCACTTGGTGGAGAATCATGCTATTGATAATTTTTGCTTCGGCCATTACTATTTGTCTCTTAATTCTTATGCTTCACGAAAAAAACGTCAGCTTTAAAACCTTCCAAGTATTTTATCTTACATTTGAATTCAATATTAAATCATAAATAATAAAATATGTATTAACTTTCGTTACTTACAAATACAGGTACCCTTTGTTCCGTTCTTACCTACTTTGTCAGTCTTTATCAATGTTACAATGATGTTAAAATTGGGCTTTGTCACGTGGATGAGGCTGCTGATTTGGCTAGCTATTGGTTTATTAATATATTTTGTCTATGGTATGAGAAATAGCCATGAAAATAAAGGCTTGGCTAATTATGCTGATTTAACATCTTATGGGGGAACTGATAATCAAGAAGCAAATCTACCAAAATTACAAGAAACAATCCAAAAACCTCAACCCCAATCTGCCGAATAGGCCTTTTGTCTTCAATTTCTCCATGTTTACAATATCGTGAGTAAATATAACCCGAATACGAACTCTCTTTGTTGTGACGCTTGGGCAATTAAAGCTTTGAAAATTTGAATTTGAATGTTATTTAGTTCTTATTTAAATATCATTTACATTGAAAAGGATTTACAAATATGTTGACTAGGCACGAAAATATTGTACCCATAGCAAAACAAAGATCTAACAAAGAGCTATTTATAGGCTTATAGATAAACAGGCGGCAAGTTTCTGCCAAACTTTTGTTATTTAAACGCGGCGAGTTGAAAGAGTATTACTTCATCTACTTCAAAAGGAAAGTAAAAATTCAAAAGACCACACTTTGTGTCTTATCACGAGGGTATCGTTTGGAACAATTATGACAAAAATGTTTTTTTTTCTAAGAGCCATCAAAACCTTTGAGTCTTTCTCAAACCTTTCATTAGCGTTTAATACACGACATATGGTGCTAGTTTATCGAATTATTAAGGGAAATTGAGTGAACGAATAAGGAGGAAGTAGTGTAATACTAATATTTTCCAATTAATTCGAATGGGTCGTGTTCTCTTAAGCATATCTCTAATAGCAGAGATTAAGTACACACACGCCTAAAATACTATGCATGAATAAAATTTGAGCCAAGGCCTAAAGGTAAAATGCTGATACAAGTTAAAAAGTATAAAAGGTAAAAGAGGTAGGTGGAGGGAAAATGTTTACGTATGTACTATACAAACATATTAAAGTTTCGCGTCTAATACACGAAGTCATATATTTTCAATGCGTTCTGTGAGTTTTTTTTATTGATAAAAATGTTTCAATGGAGTAGCTATATATATGGAAATGAGCGCATGTGCGTGAACATTTGATAATACCCAAAGCAATGACAAAGGAGACGTTTTCAATAATTAGAAAGAGACGGCATGGGCCATGTGATTTCCACTTGGTTGCATTCAGTTATAGACTATAAATTTCCATATATATGCTGTATACAAATTCATTTCTTTTGCAAATGTCCATTATAAAAACTTAAAATTACATATTTTATCCTTAAAATAGAATACAAATAAACTTATCGATTGTTTATTAATTAAAAGCATAACATAGATTGAATCAATACCACTTCCAAGTTCTGTAATAAAGGTCTATTGCTTCAATGTATAATTAGAGGAATTGTTGTTTTGTTCAAGGTGTGATATAGATTTTAACAATTTTTTTAATCTAGTTTTTGCCCATCAAATATACTTGAGCAGAAAAATGTAAAAACAATATTTATAAAATATTCAAGTGTTTCAATAAACGATATCTTTTTTCTCATCATGTCATAATTCAACAAACAGATACAATCTCTCCAGGCCTTAGCATAAATTATGCAATTAGGTCAACTCGTAAACAAGAATTAACAGCTGATAAGATAAGCCTATAACCCACTCAAATTATTTAAACAGCTGAGTTAAAATTCGACTTAGGTGTTTTTAAGCTTTAATAAGAAATAGTTCAAAATATTGAAATCCATAATCTTTTTTCAAAGCCCCACAAAATAAAATAAATGTTGGACTAAGTTGACTAAATAATCCTAAAACTTTCAATACCTTTAATAATTTAATAGAATTATTAGCTTAATTAAATAATATTGCGACAAATATGTACAAAAAAACAATTTACTCCTATCTCCTATAACTAAGAAAGAAATCTATTTGACCGATTTATCTACTTTTTTATAAGTAAGGAATAGAGAATCAATAGAACGGAAGGGAACCATGATATTCTTTTTAAAATAGAGTAACGTCATATTTACTTACTATATAGCTTATTCGTTAATCTACTAGTTTGTTTATGATTCTTGGACGAATGCCAAACCATACGATGGTATATACTAACCGCTGTTAGGAAAACATCTACTTCTTTACGTAATCAAGGTCTTGGTCTGTGAAAATTTCTTTTGCGTGTCTAGATGTTGCTTTATCCTCTGGGATAATTTATAATTTCTTATGACAAAGGAAAGAGTCGATAGAATAAAAAAAATCCTCTCCTTTAATCCCTTTTTCCCTCTAATAATATCAAATAAAAATCGTTTTGGTTTATAAGGAAAATAACTGTTTTTTTCTTGGTTTCCAAACATTCATTTATCGATTGTTGACTTTGTCATAAGCAGATGTTTCCGCATTTCTTTCTCAAGTAAATAATAATTCCCACTTTAAGCCTAGCAGTTTGAAAAAGGAAAAATGATAATGAAACAACAAAATGAATCAACAACTAAAAAAGAAATATCCCAAATATTTTATGGGAAACCTTCAGCTGTTAAAATTTTCTTTTTTTAACTTAAAATCTTCTTAAAAAAGAACTACAGGACATCGTCTAATTGTTATTTTTTTCCTATTACGACAATTCAGGGCATAAAGAGTGGCATGGAAAAGAGGGCTGTTATAAAAAAAGAATAGAAAGAGAGAGGGGAGGTTGAGAGGAAGGGTGGGAAAGGGTATACGAAAGAATTGGACATCTGCCAGAGGCAATTTTCCTATCATAAGACACTTTTGCTGCCGAATTTTTATATTTCTCTGTCCTTGCCGATATAGATGTTGATCTAAATTGCTCACGTAGATCAAAATATACGAGGACTCTTCGACACTTCCACTTTGATAATCAAACAAATGCTGAAATAGTTCAAATAGGAATGGTAAAAAAAATGTTTCACTCTACCAAACTTATTTTCTATAAATCATTTCATTTGTCGATTCGGTGTAAATATAGGCCTAAGGCAAAAGACTTTATCATCTAATGGAAAGCGAAAAGCAGTAATTTTTTTCTGTGGTTAACGGCCCTAGATATGATTGTAGTATAGATAAAAAAATTATGTTTTTATTCTAGATTGAACAATCAATTGGAATATATTAATATATGTATATATAAGTATTAGAAGATAATATATCTTTTTCTGTTTAAATAGACAAATTCTTTCTGTACGAGTGTAAAACTTAAGAAAAAATAAACATAAAAGAAGGTTAAGGCTGTATATAGTATTCAGTTCCATTCAGTACATGTTTACGAATGCTAAGATAGGAGTTTTTAACTCTTAATGAGAATCATTTTTCACTTTATCTCCGCATACTGTATATTCTAATATACTGTATGTTCTTCATCTTTTTTCTGGAATAATTTATAAAAATCTTGCTAATTTAGGTCTCTAAATATAAAGTCGTGCAGTAAAAATAGTCTGCCGACCTTGCAATTCTCTGTTGGAGTGAGGAATGAAATGGGCAACATTATAGGTTATAGCGATTAGTCATGTCGATCACTGGATATCGAAAACTTTTGGTGTACCGTTCTAAATTACCAATTCCACTGAACCATAGGCACGCCATCGGTAATTTTAGAAGTATGACTCCGTATATGATGTCACGGTGTAATACCTTTTTTGAAAGAACCGATACATACAATATAGGCCTAGGGAATGATTTATTTTAATTTAGTTTTCTTTGTTTCTTTTCAAACGTTAATAAGAACAGTCTTCTTTCAAATAATCTTCACGAACTTGCATTATATCTTCCATATGACTAAGAAAAGTAGCTATGTTTATTGTATTGAGAATAAATATACACTAGAAAATATCATTGATAGTAATAAGCACATTCATGTCGGAAATAATTGACGTAAATTGAAGAATTTTCTCCAACGAGATGAAGTGAGAATTACTTTCTGCCAGTAATTAAAAGTGAAATTATATTTACAAGCTTTAAGTTTTTTTTTTGAATGATATCACAGACTTTTTCCTTCCTCTAACAAGAATACTTACAAGCTCGAGAGAGCAATTACAGTTTTAATTAGATATTGAGCTTTTGGTGAATGAAGATGAAAGGCATTCCTCTAAGAAGTATGAACGCAGCATAAAGGTTAACCAGCTTCCAGAAAATAACATCACCGCCTAAAAGACAAATTGATATAAGAACGGCAGCGTACAATCGACAAAAACGGCATCTTTTATTATACGTTTGATACGAAATATGTCTGAAGCCTTTACGGTTAAGATTATTTCTAATCAACCATTATATATCCTCTCTTACTATTTTCAATACTTAGTTGTAAATATATAGCTCAGATTGTCTTCTCTTCTAAGCATTTTTGCTTCATTATTCACTATACAGACAGTTAAGTGTATAATTTATGAGAAATTATGTATATTAACCCTTCCTGTCTATAGACTTTATATGTAAATATATGTATAAACAATATATTATGAGTAAAATATTGATTTTACGGAATACACAGATGTAACAAAAATTTATCCTAGAATTACTGCGCAGTAAATGCTCAACAATGTCACTTTAATAGTTAGTCATCGTATATAACATAGATTACTACCAAAAAAAATCTGATAATTCAGCTTTAAATTCAATTTTCTTAATAATTTCATTAATTAGCCAACAAGTTTATATATGTATATTAATATATATGATAAATACAAGCAAATAAGACAAATAATTTGTTTTCTTTGCACTAAATCTTAAGTATTGGTGTGTTTATGACCGTTTATATTTGTTACGTTATGAATCAAGAAATAGATAGGCTTGTGTTTATTTAATAGTGCTAGCGTTCTGCTTGCATGGACACCTGATAAATAAGGTTTATGAAGGCGGTGAGAACTTTAACCCATATCTTTTTTTAAAGAATGAGTCATCTATGTCGTCAGAATTACAACTATAGAAGACGTTTCTAGAATAATGAAGAATCAAGATAAAAGTGATTACGCAATAGAGCAGGTGTAGCAATAGGATATTGAATGACCATGAGAATGAAGGCAAAAACGTCCTTATCACTAGCCAATTTTGTAGTAATTTGGTGCAATGTCAAAGTCTAACACTATCGTACACGTAATCTTTCCTACGCGGTAAAGATGTGAATAGAAGAGATCTTCAGAAGGGTGTGACACTTTTGTAACAAAGAAAATGAGGGAGCTTGAGTCAAACATTCTTTTTTTAGAATTTTATTCATTTATGGACGATTGCCTGACATAAATCGGATAAAAAGTCTTTTGGCCCGCTTTTCGTCTCTATTTACCTCTAAAAAAAAAACACATCTGTGACCACTAGTTCACCTGAAAAAGAACAAAGAGCTTCTTATTCCGAAATATCAATAGTTGGAGCGACAGAAGAGGGGTGGCAGGATAAAAGTATGGTAACAAGAGAAATCGAACAGAGTAGGGGGGGGAGGGGGGAGGGAATGGGAGGTAGACAGGTGACGGATAGCGTTGGGAGAGAAGAAAAAAAAATAGAGTCGCTTCAGGGAGAGAATTTGGATAGAGGGAGAGAGGGGAGGGGGTCTGGGGTTGGTAGAGGTAAAAAGGGAAGGCCAGAGGGAAAATATTGACAATTGATAGATGCAATTATAGAAGGCGTAATATCCATAGTCTTTGTTCAAGTATCAATTCAGCAAACCTTTTCAATCCGATCAGTAAACAACTTTTATATTATTTTGATAAAAAATTCTAAAAATATACCATTTTTTATAACTTGTTTTGTTTTCAAGTATGAATTACAGATTTCTCTCTTTTGTTTTAATGCATATAATAACTTTTCAAGAAGTTGGCAGCTGGCAAAACAAAGCATATCCTCCAAAATTTTAAGTGTTATTTAGTAATTGGCCTTTTACCATAACACTGATTGACATATTAACATCTTGGATATGAGATCATACGTGCGTGATACCCTTTGATAACATTCGTACAGCACCTTTGTTTTTTAGTTGTGAGTAAAAATAAATCTAGAATAAACGATAGTCATGCAACTAGTCATTTTCTTGCTTACCTCTCCCTCTCTCATTATTTTTTTTTAATACATATATCGGTGTAACAAAGATGTTTCAATGCTCAAAGATAATAATAATCTATATTTATCCAAATTTTAAAACTTAATTCTACCATTCTTAAAAAAATAAAAGTTTTACAGTTTTACTGAACACAGAAATATTTACGACACTATTCGGAAAAGTACGTATAGAGATTCGCTATAGAATATTCATCAAGTTTTCAACAGTTAACGAATACTGTCATCTGCATGAAAAAGTCAAATAAAAAATTAAGAATCCGCTTTTTTTTTTAAAAAATATTCGGAGCAAAGTGTTCCAGCATTCATTTGAGAAAACTGGTAGTAAAAACTCGAGGAATTTTCGTATAGCAAATATCGCCGGTTTTCTAGGAGATCAGTTGATTTTCTGTCCAAACATTTAACTCGTTAACTTGCGTAAACGGGTTGAGCCATTTGAAGACGTTGTACCGGGGACGCTTCTCGTTTGCAGGATCTTTGCGTCATCTCCTGTTTCGAAGCGTACAAAACACCAATAGAACCGTCTTCTCCTATCCTGTAGCAAACTTCCTCCGGATCGATCCAAACTGTGATTTCGTAGGGCAGAGACGATTTAAGAAGATTTATATCCAATCCAATTTTTGCACAGACTTTACTCAGAATTGGGTCCATATCGTAGTTAATGCGAACACACCGATAAGCGGAGCCTCGGTCGGGTGATTCAGGAAACCAATGTTCCCTAAAACGTTGTTTAAAGGCGTCGATTAACGTAATATTAAATTTTTCGCATATATTTTCAGAGACGGACTGGCGCTTTAAAAGGACAGTTGTTATAAAATCGACGGCGTTCCTGATTTCTTGGAGCATAGTTGGTTAACTTCACTGACTACTGGTCGCTGTTGTTGTGGCCGTATTCTCACTGCGCATTAGCTCAAGTAGTCGTGACGTCAGGTCTCGTTTCGGATCTACCCAATCACAGGCTTGCTATCTCTTTGTTCGAGGGTTATGAATATTTATGAGTTTAACATGGCCGATTCGCGGTATATTTCCGGACAAGTTAGTAAACAAGGGGAGTTCAAGGTCGGGTCAGAAAGACGCTTTCTTTGTCGTCCTTTATTAATTAGTGGTCGAGCACGCGTACTTGGCACGTATAAGCTAGTACTCATCTAAATTTTACCAAGATTACTAAAAAATGTCTCGAGATATTGTATAATGATATGCAACGATTGATGAGTGCAGCAGATGTTAAAAAATACCGGCTCAATGAACAAGTTTTTAGTGCATGTAGGTTACTCTTGGACAAAAAAAGAAAATTCTTAGTTTTCCTTTAGAAATAGCATAATAGATAGACAAATTTCCGTCAAAACAAAAAAATTGTAGTAGCGGTGTATATTTAATATTGTCCAAACACCCTCTCTAGTAAAATATAGGTTTAATTTATGAATAACAGCGCCATCTATCTACTATAGTAGCTGTTAAAGGCAGGTGTTGTGGAATATAAAAAAAAGTCAGCTGGCATATTCAAGGCTTTTTTTTTATATTTTTTTTATACCCTGTTCATACATTTTCAATGAAAAGGATGAGCTTTAATATCTCCAAGAGGCAGAAAGAAATTTCCAATTTACGCCTAATGTTATTACAATCTCCAAATGATTTCTTCAAGTTTTGCATTAATCAGTCCATGTTCAAAGATTTCATTGTCTAATGCCTACCCTTAGATCCTTTATTAGCCAATCAACAACAACGGCTTTGACATTGTGTTAATTACAGTTTGTATCAATGAATGTATTATGTCACTCAAGTCTACCACGTTCCAATTACACAAGTTTTTGTGTGTAAAACTTAGCTTTTATAGCAACATTCGTTGACATTGTTAAAGTAACCAAGAATTCATTTTTTTTCATGTACAAATGCTTAATATATCCATCATATCACGCTGGGCATGAACTTATGTAACCCAACAAAAAAGAGGATATGAGGGTTTCGTAATTATAATTAAGGCTTTCTGTATAATAATTATAACTAAACTAATTAATCAAATATATACATCACACTAAAATGTCAACAGTTCTTTATAGTTTCAAAAGAAATTCAAAGACATGTGATGTCTAGGAATAAAAGACGTCACTCTTAATATAATTATATGTCTAGAGTGATGTGAGTGCGTATAGTATTCTCCCTCTAACAAATGCATTCTATTAGCTCATTATAAACGATGAAAACATATAAAATAGTCTATAATAAAACCTACAAACTTAAAAATAACATTTATTTTTCATTCTATGATCAATGCTTATAAATGCAAAATTTACTCTAGGCCTTACCAATAAGTGTTTGTATATTAATCAAGCTTGCTTGTGTAATATTTTAAAGGTTGAAAAGAACAAAGTTCAATGTCGATAATTGTTGCGTAAAGACTTTCTCTCTTAACATTTGATGGTAAACTCCAGTTTTCGAATTTATATTTGTAGTTTTACTGTATAAGTTTAATATCTTTTCTACTCTATTTATAATATGATGAATGAATATATAAAGTTTATCTAAAATCCATAATTTGTACATTATTTAATGGAAAGTTTTTGAAAAATTATTAATTTTTTTATCCAATTCATCAAGTTTTTTTTAGTTAGACATTATAAAAACCTAAACTGCGGTATATTGAATTTTCTACATATTCCACTTTGTAAACAGCTATTTACGACAGAGATATCTAACTTATTTCTTAGTAGAGAATTAACTTACATATTCCTTTTTTTTTTGAAAACACCTTGATTAATTGAAAATTCTCCCTATTCAATTAGATGAAATGTATATTACTCAATTTCTTTTTATATGTATAGTAAAGAAATATACATTAAGTTAAAGGTAGGGAAGAAAAACGTCAACTTAATGTCTTTTCGAAGCTATTAATATAGGACGAAAAGCTTTGAATACATCTATAAACTGCATATATGAATATAATCAAACTGCTTTCTTTCATTAAAGAATTAGGTGCGAGAATTTTGAATCAGATATTACTTGAAGTTGATAAAAATGGCGAGGCCAACAATAGATAATAATTAGGTAATAATATATCAGTTTGTAGATAATCAGTGCTTATTTCGGAAATCATACTATCTGAAAGATTATTTAACGATATCCTATAACACATTTTTTTGCTATTATATAAAAACACTATGGTATAAATACACTGCATATATATATAGATGATAAATATGCTCTGTAATATTCCATGGATTATCGTTATTTTTGTGTTTTTCACAAAAGAGATGATGATGATTATTTATTTCAATTTATAAGCATATTCTATGATAGACTATTATTTTCTAAAATCTATTTTAAAATAAAGCTGCCCATTTATAAATATAACATATAGTTTAGTTGCTTAACAGAGTGATATATTGTGTAGCCAGTATACTTGTTGTATGTCTATGTTATTAAAAGAAAAAAAATCATTTTTCATCATGTAAAATGTATAACATCATATTAAATGTAAAATTTAGAGTGGTTAAAGAATCTAAATATTAGATTCCTCAATTATTAAATACTATACTTTTCATAGTTATATACAAGAGGAAGATAGAAAGAAAGAATGATATTTTCCTTATCTTTAGAACACTCTATTGATCTTCTTACCTGTAATTTATCGATATACAGCAGTATAAAGTAATAGAGTATTTGACAACAATCACAACGAATTAACGCTTCAACCATGCCAAACTTTCTTAAAATTTGTGTTAATTAATAATTTCTTTTAGAATGAATGATACTAAAACGTCAGTCTGACTGCTTTCTATCTAATTGACTATTAATTTCATTTAAATTACCCTATTTATATTAAACTAGGCAAGTTTTTTAATAATACTTCAATTTCATTTTATTAAATGAAAACGGATACATATCCATAAACTACGTTTAAGAGATGAATAGTAACTATAATGAAATAAAGCTTTTCCAAGACGAAGATGAATGATGAATTATTAAAGAAAGATTAGAGAAAGTTTTTCCTCCATTAAGAACATTAAGGAATGTTTTTCCTCCTCCTCCCGATTATTAAAATATAGTCATTATTAGAGAAAATTGAATATAGTATACTAATAATAAATTACTGCTTGCTATAATATAATACAAATACAGTATACATTAACAATATTTTTCCTCTGGTATGTTATATTTCAACTAGAGCATTCGAAGTTTTTAACATTTAAAGGTTCTTTAACTTGAAATATTTCGTATTCTTTCTAAAAGCTAATATATAATGATTATATAAGATTTTTGTACTGTTTTTATACATAAATACTTATTATAGATACTTAATAGGTATTTTTTAATATAAAAAAAATATAATTTTCCAGTTTTAAATACCTATTCGGTATAGAGATTCCATTAGAGCTCACCGAAAGAAGCGTTACTTTAAGAACTACTAAAATCTGCTTTTATACTTGTATTTTTAATCTATTAATGAAGAAAAGTTATTTTCTTTTGTAACTAGGAGGAAGGTGGTTACGATATTTTTATCGACGTCATAGATTTCAGATTATTTTACGGGAGAGAAAAGGTTAACAAAAGAAAAAATATAAACATAAAGGCATATGATTAATTTTTTTAAATAGCATAATAAATAAATTATTGCTTACTACGAATAAATTAATAGATATGAGTTTATTGAACATTCGTATCTGTTTATATATTGTTTGTATTTTTAATAAATTATTTTATTTTGGGCTTTAAACGGCACACATGTGACTGGACAGTTTTTTTAATGTTTTTTAAATACTAGTCATCTTTGTTTTAGAAATTTTAAAGAACTTTTAATAGAGTAGAGTTAAAATTTTTAATTTCTAGGCTTAAATTTTAACTAGAAATTGGACAAAAACATCTAAAAAAAGAATAATCTTTCCTTGAATTTCAGATTGCAGAGTAAATGAATATTTCATGCGCTTAAAAAAATCTAGAAGTAAATTGGATAAATAATATTGAGTTACTTTTTAGGTTTACAGAGTTATACTTATTATTTCCATTTTAAGAGAGAATGAGAAAATTGGAGCAGTTTCTACAATTGTGACAAATTTCCAAGAAATATGTAAAGTAGCAGATGAGGTTCACCTTTTTTTTCTTCTAGCTATAGTATCACAATACAAATGTCGAACGTATCTCAAGCTGTTGCCTATCCAGTCAATGCCTTGGATTTAGAAGTTTGAAAGAGTTGATAAACTGAAAATCTTACTTAAAGAACAGTTTTCTATTATACAAATTCCAAAACATGTCTTTTTGTCGATAGAGCATTTTCAATTCTACACTTAAAATCCAATTATGACGACAAGCTGACCCTCTTATTCTCCAATAAATAGGGGATACTTGGCTCAGCTATTAGAAGTAAAGCACTCTCTCACCTTAAATTTTTAATTAAGAAAACGTTAATAAGTTTAAATCTCGTACAGACAGAAATCTGGTGGTGTAATTATCATTTGTTAGAAGATATAAGGCTTTGTTGTTGTTGCTTTGTTTTTAGAGCTTCTATCTGTCTCTAAATGAAAACAAGGAAAATTGTATTCATTAGTTAAATAAAACAACAGTTTTTTTACCAAATGAAAATAGGTCATATATATTTTTACACACCCGGATTATTAAGTGAAAATTTCAGAGAGAGCGAGAGAGAGAGAGAGAGAGAGAGAAACTATGTGTAAGTATTTTAAAATTACTTTATTTCTTAGAAATCAGAAATATTAGAAGGGAAGACTTTACGTTTTTTATTTCATCTTTAAAGGTCAAACTACAAGCATCTTCTAATATATGATTATTTATTTTAAACAGACCATTTGAAGGAAGTATTCGTGGTAAAAAAATTTACTGGTGTTTCTCAATTATTAGAATCAGCTTTTCAACGCCATCTTTGGGGTTTGCTACATTTATTCGTTAACAAGCATTTGTTATAACATTTCAAACTTTTATTAAAAGCCCATTTACATTTACTTAATTACAAAGTATTGATGTATAAGTTGAAAATGCAAAGTTAGCAGTCGTGATAATTATGGGAATGAACAACTCCTATTCTAAATATAAAGAAGCAAACTGTCAACAGGTTTTAATGATAACCAATTAAATTAAGGAAAGCTCCTCTTCTATTAATAAGGAGTAAGAAAAATTAAGCGCAAAGAACCCATAATAAAACATCGTGGAGAGAAAGAGAGGAAAGGAAGGGGAAAAAAGCCAAGAAACAAAAGCAAAATCTAAATCAATGATCTATTTTTGTATTCAATTGATTTTTGAATTTGTTACCAAGGTGAGAGAGAAAGAGAAAAACTACTAAACTATTACTGTTCCCTTTTTGTTAAGTGAAGAGGTGATTTTTTTCTCCATAATCGAATGGAGGGGAAAAAATACAAAGGAAAGAAAAGCTTGAAATGTATTTAATTGTTTCAAAATTGAAATAAAACATGTATTATTAATAAAAAGAAAAGAAAACAAACGAAAGAAGAAAGAAGGGAAAAAAATTGATCAATTTTGCTTTTATTTAAATTTTATCATTTACTAACGAGACAAACTATAAGTGATATTAATAATACATAAGAAAGAATTAGCAAGTAGTAAAGTTTTATTATTAAATTATATAATATAGAGGAAAAGCCTTAGCAATATCAATAGTACCACCTGGCTATTTTAGTTTATTATAAAATTGATTTGTTTTGATCGCTAACGTTTATTTTACGATTAGAAATAAGAGTGGTCTATAAGTCACAAAAGGATCAATTGGTAATTTAAAGAACAACATGTTCTTTGAAAATATATTTTTTAGTTTGCCTTTGTAGAGAACAGGAAGAAAAGTAGCTTTCTATCTTTATAATAACTACTTTCCAATATATAATATGAACCAATATTCTTTGTCGTATAGCAGAAGAAAATCAACAGGAATAGACCTCTTAGGTCACATGATACAACAAAGGAGAATTCATTTATGACTCACCCCTTCACTGTTACGCCATAATTACAAGTATTGCTGATAGATAAATAACTACGTATATTTTGCTGAGTACTTGTAAGTGTGCAAGCTTGATTGTTTTATAATATGTATATATAATATGATAAACAATCTCATTTGGAAGCTTAGGAGCCCATTTACAACTTGAAATTTTTCTAAGGCTGTATTTTGTCAAGATTTAATGACTAATACATATTCTTTATTTAAATAGGAAAATTTTAAAGCATGGCTGGTGCAGGACGTCTGCCAAGAGATTTTTTTAAATTACAACGAAACCTGGAATATATATCTGATGGTCAAGCTGAAATACATTCGTACGACGAGAATTTTAAGTTTATCAAGTTGAAAATTGTGATGAAAGACGGCCCGTATGAAGGAATAGCAAATGTTTTTAGGGTAAAACAAGTTTTTCTACCATTTAAGTATTTATCTAAATAATTAATTCACTATTCATCATAAATAACACAAACAGTATTTAAATATTATCATATTGCAAAGCAATTCAATTGGTTATAATCCAAATCTCTACTTTTTCCCTCTTCTCTCTCTCTCTCTCTCTCTCTCTCTATATATATATATATATAAATATATATATATATATATATATATATATATTTATATAAATTTATATATATATTCTTATTGTGTTTATAAAAAGAGGTAATGAATAATTCATTTCAGATGAAAATGAATTTAATTAGAATTAAAACTCTATTTTTACTCAGAAGAATTTTCATGAGAGATTATGTAACGGAAAAACCCCTGAAGAATCCTGTTAATAAAGATACAAAAAGATGAATGAATAGGTAGATGAAGAGATACAGAGAGATAGAGAGACTAATAGATAGATATATGGAGTGTAAGAGAGATGTATGGTTATATCTGATATAATATTCTTTGCTTGTTCTTCAAAATTTCTTAATTACTTTTCAATTGAATCAATAGGTTATATAACAGTATTCTTATTTATATTAATAAAGCATACGTGTGTATCGCACTGTATTTGTAACTATAGATGTAAATATATATATATATATATATATACATTAGTATATACAGTATATATATATTGTATATACTGTATATTTATACCATATCCATCTATATCTCGTATAAGGATTAGTTATTATAAATCTCTTTGATTAATAATTAAAAGTTTTTCAACTTATTACAGCTTTCCGACCTCGCCAATTATCCCGAATGTCCACCAGAGCTATATTGTGAAACACCTATTTTTCATCCAAATATTAGCCCTCCCGATGGAGAAATATGTTTAAATTTACTGGATTTTTGGAACTTGGGATCACAAAATTTTGAAGCCGTTGTACAAGGTCTTATATTCCTTCTTCGAGAACCTAATATGAATGATCCATCTTGGGGTAATTTCGATATTATCAACTTAGATGGAAGTAGTTTTCACAAATTTATCGAAAGATTGAAAGGAGGTGATTTTAGTGTTTTTCAAGAAATATACGATGAAAGGAGACTTTTATGGACTCAATGGCAAGCACATAATCCTGCATTAGACGGTAGTGAAAGTTTTTGTAGTGACGAAAGATCTGTTACCTCAGATACTGACTATAACTCTATTTGTTCTCTCCACGAATCTGATTTTAGTGATGTGTCATATTTGGATCTAACCGATGATTTTAAAGATTGCGAAGATGTTAAAAATCATACTGAGGAAGGTCAATGTGAAACCATAGCACCTTCGAAATCCTTCAAAGGAGCTAAGACACCGGCTCTAGTTAGAGTAGGAAGATTTTTCTCAAGATCATTTAGAAGGTTATCTAGAACTTTTTCAAGGCATTAGCTCTATATATGTACATATATACAAGTGCAAATATATATATATGAGTGTGAATAGCCTAAAAAAGAAAAAGTTTAAACAAATGAAGGAACTATATTAGAAGCAAAAGATTTATCAATAACTAACGATCACTATTGACTTAAGTACCTAATCTCAATATCTTTCCTTCTTCCTTCCCTCATCTCATACTTCCTATTTCCCTCCTTGCCAACTTTGCAGTTTTAAAGTATTTCTTGTAATTTTAACCAGAAGAAAACGTAGTTTCAAAAATAGTATTTGAAAATTTAGACAATTTTTTAACGTATTAATACATTTCCATACCGAAAAAAGCATACAATTTGTTGTTTTCTTTAAATAACGCAAATCATTAACTCGAACATTCGGTCGTTTCTCTTTCTTTTATCGCTAAAATGTTAGCCAGATAGATGTATTTTTGAGTATAATTCCATTGAAATAAATGAGATAAAAAACATTGTTGTTTTTCCCCTTTTATCGAAGAAAATACTTATTTTATGAACTTTTGAATCTTGTTTTCGTGTTTGTAAACATGAAAAAACATTCGCAAATCTACAATCTGTTGACAAAATAAGTCATGTTGAATGAATTTCAAGTGCTTTTTAAATAGATGTTGAAAATCTGCTTAAATTCCTACTATAATTAAAATGGTTAATATCAATTTTCTTGCTATAGAATTGGTAGTTTCGTTTTGAAGATTCTTCAAGTAGAAATTATTTTATATAACAGATGGCGTTCCTTAATACTCCAGCTCCACGTACAGGACAATGGATTATTGTTTTGGTTTATCATGACTTAAAATTCAATATATTACCTATGGTTTTGACTCTGGCCTCGAAATGGCAATCGTTCAAGGTAAGTTTTTTTAAAAGTTATAATCTTTCTACCTTAAATATTGTCTTATCGGCCTGCCTAGTAAAGTGATCGCTTTTTTCCCTTCTTTTCGTGTAGTTTTTTAAATTCGTTGTTGTGTTTTTAACAATTGCGTGAATAGATGAAATGTATCTTTAATATCTAACAGAACATTTCCTTCTCGGAAAAATACAGACATTTTTCCATTGCAAATTTCAATAAGAATCAAACCACAGTTTTAAAAATAAAATAAATGTATTGGTTTCACCACATGATGAGAGTAATTGTTAAAACAATTTTTAAATTGATTGCTCAATACCAGTCTACTATTTTGCAACTGTTTCATTTAGAATTCAATTCAAATCAAAATTTTAGTATAATATAAATCAATAAAATTTTTATTCTACTATTCTTTTGGTAACATCAGGTGAAGTTCAGTATTCCATTATTGACCAAGGAGGAGTTCCTGAATCTTATATAAATGATGATATTGATGATGAAATGGTAAATACTCTTTCTACTGACTTTTGAATTTTAATATTAGTTTAAAAATTGGTTTAACTAATAGAAACTGGAAGGATTTAAGTCATCGACGAGTCGTTCAATTCTATATTGGATATGCATTTGCCTTTCTCTTGGAATTTTATATTTAATTTTCTATTGGAAACCAAATTTAAAAGTCAAGTTAAAAATGGCCAGATGTTGTCTAACTTCAGCGGAAGTAGTCATTATCACTAACAATTACCGAACTAGTTTTGTAGAAAAAGTCCAATTTCAATTTATCGATTATGGAGTGTAAGTTAATGATACATTTCGATATGTCATGCTATTTATGATCCTTATTTGTATTAATATGTTTTAGTAAGAACTTCTCTTCGAACACTGAACCTAAAGTTAGTAAAACTTTACATTATTTGTTTGCTATAAATAGCAAACAAACGTTTACTATATTTTCTTCTTTAGGATCAAATTTTAAGATACTTTGATCATAAACACACCCGTTACTATTGGGACGAAGAATCTAATTATTTTACCGAATTAAAGTATATATTTCAATTATTTATATATGTTATTTTGACTATATTAACTTAATAATTTAATTTCATCCAGAGGCCTAGACGAAGGTTATACTTGTGCCTACATCCACGATAATTGTAATGGTTTGTCCGATGATCATAGAAGAGACAAGTGATTTATTATAAATACTATATTAATTCATTTATTCTAGACATTTTTCTATTCTTATAGATTAAGAGTTTTTGGAGAAAATAGAATAAAAATAGATGTTAAAAGTTATTTTAAGCTTTTTATTGAAGAAGTTTTGAATCCATTCTATATTTTTCAAATATTTTCCATTTCTTTATGGATGGCTGATGAATATTATTATTATGCGTCATGCATATGCCTTATGTCTTTAATATCCATTGGGATATCCCTTTATGAAACAAGAAAGGTAAATTTAAAGTTTACCTTTAATGAGTTGATTGATTAATATCGTTTATTTAACATTACGTAATCTAGCAAAGTGAAACATTGCGAGATATGGTTGGTAGTTCTGAAGGATTCTTCATAGAAATTCTTAATGATGAAGGTCATAAAGCAACTGTTGATGTAACCACCCTAGTACCCGGTGATGTTATAATTCTACCAAGGAAAGGATTAGTTATGACATGTGATGCTGTTCTTTTAACTGGTAACGCAATAGTTAACGAAAGTATGCTAACCGGTGAATCTGTTCCCGTCACGAAAACTTCCTTAACGCCGTCAGAGGGAAACGAGCAATATTCTCCGGAAAATCACAAGTTGCACACTCTTTTTGCTGGTAAAAGAATATTTTGATCATAGGAGAATAATTAAGGGCGATAATATTTCATATTTAGGTACGACAGTGATCCAAACGAGGTTTTACGGTGAAGGCACAGTAAAAGCTGTTGTCGTAAGGACAGGCTAGAAAGAATATTTCTAATGAAATATAAGAGTTCTCTAAATATAATTTTTCCTCTAATAGGCTTTTCGACAGCGAAGGGAGAACTTATCTGTTCTATTCTATTTCCAAAACCTGTTGGATTTAAGTTCTATCAAGATAGTATGAAATTTATTGGGGCGTTAGGCTGTCTGGCTGTCATAGGAATGGCCTATAGCATTTGGAATTTGGTGATTATTATTTACCGCACAATTATTCGTTATGAAAATGCTTAAGTTTATTATCTTCAGATATACTTAAAAGTTAAGTACGGCAAGGTTGTAATTAGAGCTCTAGATATTGTGACAATTGTTGTTCCACCTGGTTTACCAGCCGCTATGACTATCGGAACTATTTATTCACAATCCAGATTAAAAAAACAAAATATATTTTGCATTAGTCCAGCAAGAATTAATATCTGCGGAAAATTGAAATTAATATGCTTTGATAAAGTAATTAACTTAGTAAATTTCATTTCCCTGTTCATAGGTTTATTTATATTCTTTTTTATTAGACTGGTACATTAACCGAAGATGGTCTTGACTTGTTTGGTGTACTTCCACTACAGGGAAAATGCCTTGCCCTGTCCGTTATGCAGCCAACTGATTTACCTTCTCTAGGACCTTTTGTAATAGCCATGGCTACTTGCCATTCCCTTACCATTATTGATGGTAAATTAACTGGAGATCCACTTGATTTAAACATGTTTAATTCTACTAATTGGGTAATTTTATATTTACTTTATGTATTGTGCTTTTAAGATGTTAACGAAATTGCTTCAACAGGTTCTTGAAGAAGCAGGAGCTGATTCATCAAAGTTTGAAACTCTTGCTCCAACTGTAGTTAGGCCAACATCTCGTGATGTTTATTACGAAGCACAAGCAAAAGTATATAATATTTTTTCTAATTGTTTGCTAGCATTTTTAGTGGAACTCTGTGGGAATTTAATCTATATGCTATACTATTTATATTGCTATTCAATCCAATATGAATATTGTATATTTGTAATAGTCCAGTGACATCATGTATCTTCTAATCCTATAGAGGCTTACTTTCCCTTTATTACATTTGTATTGTTATTATTCAGCAGTAGTCAAAGTATTATAGATAAGAAAATGGAGTATTAATCTTTTGGGAATATTTCACCATTGGATGCTTCGTGCTTGCTACATCTTAGTTGTGCTAAAAACTGTATGTTCGCAGAAAAATATGATTTTCTCGAAACTAGCTATGTTTCAGTGAATAGTCTGATTTACTTCGCGCTTATAGACTATTGTATCAATTAAAAAGTCCCAAGTTTATCGAGCGATAATAGTATATTTTTCTACAGAGACTTGACTCGCCGCACCTTAACCTTAATGAATTTAATTTTCTAGACTTTAATGTAAGTGGTTGTGGTTCTTTACCTACTTATCCTTTCTTTTTCTACCAGTTATTAGTTTAACAAATAAAGAAATTCAATTTTTTATTATTATTGAATCGCCATTTTAAATCTTTCTTCAGCTACCATTTGAAGTTGGAATTATAAAACAATTCGCCTTTTCGTCATCTCTCCAGAGGATGTCGGTAGTTACAAGAACTTTACGAGCTAGTCATATGGACTTGTATTGTAAAGGAGCACCGGAAAAAATCGCTTCTCTATGTGATCCAGCAACTGGTAGGATTTAATGAAACGCTACTCTTTTTTAAATCAAAATGTGGACTTGCTAATAGGAAATATTTTTTTTTAGTTCCCGAGGATTTCCAGGCACGTTTACAACAATATACAAAGAAAGGTTTTCGAGTTCTAGCGATAGCTTGGAAAGCATTAGATAAAAAGGTAACTTGGCATCATGTTCAAAAGATGTCTAGGGAAAAATTGGAATACGGTATGAAGTTTCTGGGTCTATTAATAATGGAAAATAGACTTAAGCCTCAAACTACACCTGTTATTACAAAACTTAATAAGGCTGATATTAAAACTGTTATGGTTACAGGTAAATATAGAATTTTAATTATTATTCAATACTTACAAGTTATTTTCCTATTCAGGTGATAATATTTTAACAGCTTTAAGTGTTGCAAGACAATGTGGTATCGCACCGGGAAAACGACCAGTTATTATTGTAAATGGCCAATTAAATCCGCCAAATTTAACTTATAAATTCCACGAAAACGTAAGCAACGAAGAGTCCGAAGATGGTAGTTCAATATTTGAATCAGATATGGAACCTTTTTACCATCTTGAAGAGGCAAAATGTTCCGATAGAAAATATTTATTCGCCCTATCAGGGAAAACTTACGCAATATTACGAGAAAATTATTCTGAATTGTTATCTCGAATTATTACTAGAGGAGCTGTTTTCGCAAGAATGTCACCTGAGCAAAAGAGTCAACTAGTAGAAAATTTTCAAAGTTTAGGGTTTGTATTAAATTATCCAAAGAAAGATTGTATTCATCACGAATAAAGCATACTGTAGGTATACTGTGGGATTTTGTGGTGATGGTGCAAACGATTGTTCTGCTCTAAAAATGGCAAATGCGGGAATATCATTATCAGACGCAGAAGCATCTGTTGCTGCTCCTTTTACGTCGAAAACGCCTAATATCGAATGTGTCCCAACTGTAATAAGAGAGGGGAGAGCAGCTTTGGTAACGTCGTTTGGAACTTTTAAATATATGGCCCTGTATAGTATTGTGCAATTTGTATCGGTTATCATATTATACTCTGTAAGTTTTAACTTGAAAGATAATGAAATATTTACGAATGTCAATGATACGAATTTTTTCTTATTTTCTTAATAGTTCAGTACAAATATGGGAGATTTTCAATTTCTTTACATCGACCTATTAATTACGACGGTTGTTGCTATTCTAAGTGAGTTTAATTATATTACAAATCTATTTAATAGAATTCATAAAATACTTTTTTTCGCAGTGGGTCACACTGGAGCGTATAGAGCTTTAGTTCAGAAGAGGCCTCTTGGCAGTCTCTTTTCATCTGTTAACCTCCTTTCCGTTTTTCTTCATATTATACTTGTAATTGCTTTTCAAGTAACTGTTTTACTTTTCTTACAAGCTCAGCCATGGTTTGTTTTGTTGTTTTTGAAGATAATGTATCTAAAAACTGCAATTTTATAGGTACGTCCGGGTGAAGCCTTCCCCTTCTGCAAATGTAACAACTTGCTCAGAAACCTCATTGATATTTTTAACAACTTCATTTCAATATTTAATTTTGGCGTTTATCTTTTCCAAAGGGAGGCCTTATAGACTACCAATTTGGACAAATCTTCCATTCACTATCGCACTTATACTCTTAACTAGTCTATCAACTTTTTTATTAATATATCCTCCAAAGTTTTTGGCAAAATTCCTTCAGGTTAATCGGAATATTATAAATATTAAATTATATTATAAGCTAATAATAAGTTTTAATTAATTAGATAACAAATCTCCCTGGAATGACATTCAAATTAACATTAATGGGAATAATAGGAATATATTTTTTGATGGCACTTTTTGTAGAAGAGTTTTTAATAACTAGCTGCTGCATTAAGAGATTTTTGAAATGTGGACGAAAGCATGGCAAAAAGAATATTTATAAAACTATTGAATTAGACCTAAAAATGGATACTAATTGGCCTCCACTTGAAATTGATTAATGTGTAATAAGGGATTAGTATATTAAAGAGAAAAGAGATATAAATAAACAAAAATATTAATAAACAAAGAAAAGATAGTATTTTCTTATTTAAATTATTAAAACATAATTGATTTAAATACTGTATTTGCTTTTTTTTTTCCATTTGTTTTCCTTAAAGATTATTTTAAGAACATGTGTTAAACGGGAGAATTAGAAAATAGTAATTATGGTACATTTATAATACAGCAATGACTAGAAAATATATATCAATACTGCTCTAAGAGATCAGTCTCTTTTTAGTTTGTAAGCATTTTTCCAAACATTCGCCAAACAAATAGCGGAATGTAATCGATAAAAGATAACGAAGGGTAAGGAGCACCTTCTAACGATAATAGACGGTAATAGGTCGAACGCTGTGTTCTCTATCGACGTCCTTATGCCTTGAACGCCGCACAGTACGCAAGCAGCAACGTTTGCAATAAGTAGAAAAGTCACGTATTGTCTTCCAGGTTTTTTCGTTTCGTGATAAGGTTTTAAGGACGACCGCCTCAGAGCATGAAAGATGAAAGCCGTCTGTAGGGAAGATTCTATGGCTGAGAGAGTTGAGGAGGCCACTAGGAGACTAGATGACCTCGCTTGTCCGGTAACAATACCAAAAACTGACAATATATATACAAAAGATAGGGAAACAAGAAGAAGACCTTCATCCAAACTATTGTCCAATCTGTGATCAAACTTCATATCCCTCATTCTAAACCAGGCAAAGCATATAGCTAAGCTGCAAAAAATTTGTAGTACTACTTCCGTTCCGTAGGATAAGCAATCTCCGATATTTTGAAATTCTGATTTGGCCGACATTACGACGTGAACGATTGTTGATATAATAGTAAGAACAAGAATTAAAACCCCTAAAAATAGGCCTCGAGTTGCTCCGCCACAATCTACTCCTATTCGACGACTGGAGCTAGTAGATGGCGTTGACGGTCTCGTAACTTCCAGGCGTTTACCGATATTCTTCCACAGTACAATCAGAATTGCTGCAATTAGGTATTATATGAGGGTTTAAAGGACAGTAGTAAAATACCATGAATAATTTAAATGAACTAGAAGAATTTAAACCCTTACCCCCGGCAATAAAGCAATATTGAACTGTGCAGGGATAGAGAAATGGGCTTGCTCGGGCTACGACGTGACTGATTATGTCATGACGCGTGCAATTTACCGTTGTAGAACGATTAGTGTCTGCAAAATTATAGGCCTATGACATCGTATGTAATTTCTTAGGTCTAAAATTTACCATTTTCTAGTGAATGAGCAGCGAAGCGAGTTGAGTTTTGGCTGGTCGGCGAAAATAAAATTGTCGAATCGGTTGTGGACTGTTCTCTCTGAAAGATGATTTCTTATTACAATTCGATTTGAGTTTAGATATTGAATAGTAATATAAAAAAAGCGATGAAATCATTTACAACTAAGGCAAAAATAGATAGAAAGCGTCACGATTACGAACTAGATGAGCGTGAAATTTGTCGAAATCCCTTAAAACTTGGTTGGATACCGTACGAATCCAAATGCAAACGTTTGTCGCGATCATGTGCATCAAACCGAATCTTGCTAATGTGGTATAATTATGTAAATACATCTGAAACAGGACACATAGATTATCTTAATGAGCCAAATTGGCAGGACAATTTAAAAAATAAAAATCATAAAATATTACCTTTGAATTTAAGAATATGAAGTAGAGTTGTGCAAAAATGAATATTAGATGAATTATCGGACTAACGGCTTGAGCAGAACTATAAATAATAATAATAATTAATAACATTAAATTAATGAGCTTTTCGGAGCTAATTTACTACCTGAAACAAGGAGAGAAAACGTCAACTTGAAACATTTCACCAAATTTAAGGCCTTCGTGGATCATAGCACCAATACCAAATCCTAAGATATAAATGTATTTATAAATATTTTTTTTGTACAAAAAATTACTTCAATCGAAATACGGTGCCGCTTATTTATATAAAGGTGAATTTATGATTACAGTCTCTATTATGCATGCAGCACGTTTATTTATGTGAAAAAGTGGGAAATTTCTCATCGATTACAGTTTATTAAACGCAAAACGTGTGAGTTTATTTCCCCCGCATTATATACAAACTATGAAATTAGGCGTAAAGCTGTTTACAACAGCATTAGGCGTCTAATGGTGATACGGAAGTTAAACGTCTACTTAGTACTTTATCTGTACTTTATTTTGAAATATATTACTTACCAACGGCACCAAGCCGTAAATAAAAGCTACCCGTTCGAACGATAACACCACCAACAGTCGCATTTTTTACTTTGGTGAGTAATGCCGAATCGAGCGTCGCCTCATCATCGTGTGCCCACTTCCGGCGTCTTTTCCTCTCGGCTCGAGCTCTCAGCAAGATGCCAAATGCGTATCCAAGAAATACGATGGCGACGACATAAAGGAAAATGTAGAATCCCTGCGGGTGGTAGGCGTTAATTATAGAAGAATTGAATAATCGTGTTTATTTATTTATGCGCCAATGAGATAAGATGGATGAGAGGACTGGAGAAATTACGATTATCTTACATTCCTTAACAAATAGATAACTTCAAATAATAATTTAGCAAAGAATAATGAATATATCATTGTACCAAGAATATTTGGTAATTTGCGAAAAAATAGTGTTTTCAAACTAAATTACTAGGATTATCTGGGCAATTTCCAGTCACTCCCTACCCTTAATCCCCTTGTTTATCCACCTCGTAATTTCCTGGGGAATTCCAATCCGACGTTTCTGCTAGAGATAGAACCAATCCAAGCACAATAATGAAAAGGGCGTAACTACCACTGGTAACGTTGAGTAAGCTGTTTCTGTTAAAAATAAGAGACACAGGCTAGAGACGTTTAATCTAACTAATTAATAAAAGCGTCTATTAACGATTAGTTGGCGGGATGCCAAAAATATTAGACTAAGTTTATTTGACTTAGAAATTGAGTAGAACTAAGACAAATGTTACCGTAAATGAGCCTCCATTACTGCACAACTCTGAGTACACTGACTTTGAGCTTCGTTATTCTTTAGTATGGACATCATGGGAGGACTGGGAGGTGGCATCTGGGTATTTGGAAGGAGGCTGGGATCACCTTGCCCAGAAGACCCGCCATCACCGTGGCTTTCACCGCTAATCCCTGTAAAAAAGAGGGGGAGAAGGTAAATTACATTAAATATGCAATTATATCTTAACTAACAGTGGAAATCAAAGAGAACTAATTATATGAGAAGACCAGAAATGTATTACTATTTTATCTATGTGCATAGTCATAACACTTTTATTCTTTGTAGCTACAATTGTTTGTCGCTTACGTTTTGTTTGGTGAGAATCAATTGTGAAAGAAAATACATAGAGACGCATAATATATATACTATAAAAAATACATGAAATTCATAAGATATATATATAACAAGCTTTGTTTGAAGAGTTCCACTATTATCTTCAACTGCAATTTATTGTATAACCGATTTCAAAATTCCCATAAGATAATAGCGGCTGATTTAGCTCATATTACAAACTTCAAAGTTATTTCCCGTAATATTTGAACAAAGACTGATCACATGATCAATTACTAAATACGTTTGAAGATCTTGAGAGTGAAGAGCTGGAGCGATCTACGGTGGAAGGCACTCTAATCAGCTAGTAAGAGAGATTTTACTAATATAATTAATGGCTTGAATACGGTGAGATATCGATATTTCTAGGCGAGGGTCGCGTGACTAATTACTAGATAAACCGATCGTAAAATGTGCCGACTAAATCATTAAGTTAATTAGTAATGTTAATTAAGGGGAAAAGAAAACATCTTTGGAAGAAAATAAGAGTAGCTACAGGATGGACAACTAATGAAAAAGAAAGCTTCCAGCGTTTCTTTTTGTCTTCGTAAAAGAGTTGATAATTCACCAATGAAATTGGCTAGTTATAAACGGAGAAAGCAGTACCAGAGGCTTAAATTTTCTAATGGTAAAAGAAACTATGATTTTACGTCCATTAATGAGAAAAAGCAAGTAGAAAATTAATTCTTGGATATCTTCTTGCCTTAGTATAAAAGTATAAATTCGAGAACCTTATGTCTCTAGTTTTCTGTTTCATCGTCATAGAGATTACCATAGTAATTACGTTAATAAAGCCTCGTCCATGAAATAATAGTGAGAACATTTCCTATCACAACTGATTTTTCCTGATAACCTGGTAAACAAGTAACAAAAACACAAGATAAGATTAAGCTATCAATCAAGCAGTTCCATTAAGCACGAGGTCAGACGGTCATCTCGAATGTCGAAAAGCGATTAGGCCATGCAATTGGCGTCGAAAAAGAGACGCCCCGGTAAATAGAGGCTTTTTCCGATAAAAGCGCCAACATCTGCCGCGCGAATTATTACGTAATAGGATACACGCGATTCGAATATGAATCGTTGTGGGAATTTTTTCAAGTGATATCTGACACCTTTTGTATATGTTCAGTGTTTTAAAATGTATTATTCAGCATTAATCTTTTATGGAATCTTTTGTTTATCATTAAAAGCTTTTTAGGTAAGAATTTTATGAATTTACTCTCTCATTCCTACCTTTTCCTTTATCTCTCTCTCTCTCTTTCTTTCTTTTCTTCCTGTCTATTACTCTCTTTCTTCTATTTTTTCTTTTTGTGTTCACATAGCAAACGAGATAAACAATAACAGATCGACCAATTTATAACTTACTCTATTTACATAGAACAAATAAGGCGTATGCAAATGTTATTGGTAAAAACAGGGAAAAGATATACATTTTCAAGGTTTTTTTATACCCTACTTTTTCCAAGGCCCCAGAATGATTGATACTAATTAGAATGGACTACAGGGGGAGAGGGAAAGGGTATTGTAGACTTTTTCTCATTGCTTGAGAATGACGCTCGTGGATTCACAATAATAAGCCTTATGAAGCTTCTCTTTCTAATTATAATCTCTTCTATTATCCGTTTGCACCAAAGTTTTTATGGAGAATTTTAATAAATCGGTGATAAAGAATGTAAATTTTTTAAGTACACAGAAGAATATACAAGAGAATGAAAACACAAAGTAATTTCTTAACAGAAAACGTGCTATATAAAATCTTCCCTCCTTTTCTTTCTAAGAAATCTATCGATTGGTTAATAACGTTACGGTAAGACTTGAAACTTGTAAAATAATGCCTAACATTTACCAGAAGAAACAGGAGGCGCCTAAAATAATTAACACTGTAACAAGTAACAAATATGACCCCATTTAAATAGCAACTATGAACTTTGTAAGACTAGACAAAAATTTCTTCTAAATTTCACTGCTATCACTTCCTCCATAATCATTTATTCATTGCACTACCCCATCACCTCTTTCTATGAGAATGCAATCATGCGTCTCGAAGCGTCGCCGATGAGCGTCACCAGCCTGGCGTTATTATTGATCTGCACTTTGAACTAGTGGGCAGGTGCGTTTGCTCCGTCGACTATACTCGATTACTTTTTTTTGCAGTAGCATGTGCTAAGGCGATGATTGATTGCCTTATATGGCGTGGGATGAACTGCAATATGTTTTATGAGGCGTTTATTTACCAGTTTTTTTTGTATTGCACCATTTGATCAATGCTGTTTAAGTATACCGCTTAGATTTCTATCTCGAGTGCTCAGGCTACTGCATATGTTGCAGGTTGACGCTTAATGTAAATAAAATGAGGAGTTTTTGTAAATGTTTGCCAAAAAACAAGGCGCTTCTAGGCCGGTTATGAACTAAGATGCATGACTTTTTTACTTTGAGTAGATAGAAGAAGTAAAAGGGAAGAGAGATTTTCCCTTCGCGTGTCTTTTTCGCCTCATAGATAATTGAAATTTTTTTGAGGTTGTATTTCATCTAGTCAGGTTTGAAACAGCTAAATGTTTCGACTACTCCCGTAAACGTGTATTTCATATCTAAAATGCATTGTTTTCTACCAATAAACAATTACAAAATACAGCATTGCGCATACGGAGAGTAGAGAGAGAAGTTTTATCTGTATTAGCTTGACCATTCTTTAACTCTGCTCAATAAATCGTGAATAATGGACTTTCTCCCTTTTCTTATATAAATAATGCTCTACTATTGTCTTGTCTTTTTGCTCTCCCACTTAAAACCCCCTTGATATTCTCTTCAACTTTATTTTGCTTATTACTTTTCCTTACTCTTTGACAGGAGAAAATATATTGTCTAGAATGATAACTTAGAGGGATGCATATAGAGTTTCGTCATTAATAATCTAAAATTTTCACATCACCTGTTGACGATCGTAATTAACTTTAGTTGACAATTCGTGCCTATACGAGAGGTCTTAATAAGTCTCCTAAACTAATAGCACTGATCTCTGTAAGGCTTTTATCTTGAGCATCTTCTCTGATACAAAAATTAATGTATAAATATATTTTGACAGAGCTCTTCGGCGTACAAATAGTTTGATGATGTTCTTGAAATTGTTTACAAAACGTGGCTATATATTCTCTACTGAACTGCAATTTCCGAGTGCAAAATTGAATACGATTTGAACTTCCTGTTTTTGTTATTTTACAAGTTGAAGGATGAATTTATCTATTGAAATTTATAATGAATAATAGATTACTAATTAAATCTTTTCATTAAAAGAAAATCATTCGTTTTCTAATTTTTGTATGATGTATATAGCTTGTACTAGCGTCTTTTATGTTTTTTTTTGTCTCTTCAAGGTACGTCTCCCATTCGTTTCTTACTCATGTCATAATAGCACAAGGGAATTCTTTTAAATCAGGGAACGTTGCCCATTTATGTTCTACTCTCTAAAGTTAATATGTGTCATAAATTATGTAGACGCTCGTTGAAACTGTCTACCAGAGGCTTATACCCCTTCAGAACCTGCAATCATCATAAATTCATCTGAAATTTTCTTTCTTTTTTCTTCGAATCCGATACCACTTTTGTTAATGTCCTTGGAATTCTCCCGGTTTTCCTTAATAATTAAACACTCTGAATAGACGGTCTATTTCATGTACAAAATTTTACGAGACGTTCTCTCTTTTCCAATGTCTTAGTACAGAAATTTGTACGTGTAAGCTATAAGAGATGCTTTGTCCAAGAACAATCCGCACAGATTGCAAAGAAGAGTGTACATTGATTGTTTTTTTTTCATCAAATATTAGTCATACAATAAAGGACAATATATTTACAATTCGTAATTCGAACCTTAGCATACAAAAGAAAGAATTCGATGCTAAGGAATCAATAGATTAATTTCCATAGATGTTCCTAAAAAGCTTTTAACCTTTTAGCCGTCTGGAAAGACCAAAATATTTAAAAAATTATCTATACTATGGCCTTCATTAGTGAAAGTACTAAGGACGTGTAATCTTTACCTGAATATCGCACTAAAAAAAGCCACTTACGCAAAAGTATTGGAACTCATCTACAAGCGAAAAAAAACAGACTTTTGCAGTCATAAACGAGCTCATTGCGTGTACTTTTGTCAGAAAGCTATAAATTATATGTATTATTCCACGTGATCTCTTACGTGTTTGAGTTTTAATCAGAAACTGAATTAGATGAATCGGGATAAGAGTGGAAAAAAATCTATGAATAAGATATATATTAGAAATTAGTATAAATTTGAAGAGCCACGCCCGTCAAAAACCTATGAAATGATACTTAACAGAAACGCATCAAAGTAGGAAGAAAATTCCATTTACTTCTACAAAAAAGACTGTAAAAGCGTCGAATCGACGTTCCAAAGGGAATTTCCTTTGCCAAGTGAACTTATTTGATATGTACGCTAATTAGGTCTAAGTTTATAACGAAGAGAGAGTTTTGAATTTTAATACAGTTTAGCTTTTCTACGAGTAAAATTCGAACTTATAAGGATTCCAATAGTAGTTTTTCGACGAATGAACATATTAATTTAGGCGTTTTCTAGAGCAGAGGCAATCTCTTTATGACCGTAAAAATGAAACAATAACAATATGAGTTACCTGCTTGGCTTTGATATTATGGCAATTTTACGTTTCTAGCATTTTTATGGTTTTTCTTATTTGTACCGAAATCCATAAAAAGTACCCTACCAGGCAACTTTTATAACTTTGATTCTAAAGCGTAATTAATTAGTAAGTTGTTGTCCCGCAATTTTTTTTCCAGATACATTTGGCCTATTTTTTAATAATTCTTAATTTCTTACAAAAGATAAGCGTCTATTACTTGTTAAATTCTAAGTGAAATAATTTACGACTATATTAATAAACTTACCGGAATCGACGCCATTTCCATGTTCTTCGTGCAGCGTTACTTCTATTCTTCCTGTGCTAGAATTGCATGATATCATGCTGTTCCTCATAACAGAGCTAGTAGATAAGTTATTAGACGCATGCCTTTGAAATTTTTGCATTAACTGGTTGTGAGATCGAAGTTGCTTTTGTTGAGAAATCCAACTGCAAAACATAAAAAAGAAATATATATTTTACTAAAAGTATTTGCTAGAAAATCCAATTGTTTATATCTTTCATGATAATACTGCAGTATTTTGCTGTTGCAAGTCTTTTCCCAAATAAAAAATAATCTTAAAAGTAGCTAAACAGATAGACACTTGGGTTTTTTTCTTTCTTTTTTCTTTTGTACAGAATTATGTATAGAAATTAGACGATAATAAGTGTAATTATTTCAGGTGAAATTAATAAGCAGGTTCTTAAAACCTTTAAAGAATTCTTTATTGATTTCAAGTGGATTTATTAACCAGATAAGCGTATTGTAAACCATAAAAATTCTCACCATTTTTTTTTATTATAACAAATGCATATAAAAATATATATATATATAAAACACATTTTTCTCCTATTTTATACGAAAATGTGTTTCTTTTATCATTCTTTCGTACAAATCAAGTGTGTAAAGCTAATATTCAACTTTTATTATAACTCCATTAATAAAATACATAGTGAATTTATTAGACCTTTCTTGATTTAATTAAAATTAAAATAGGCTTAGAAGGGAGGAAAACAACTATTCAAGTCATTTAAATGTACAAATAGAATTATTAATGCTAATCAATAAAGGTCATAATAATACTAATTGCAATTTTTTCTTTCTTCTCTCTAAGTTCATATTTCGAGTTGATAAATAGTAATAATAATAAATATTTATTATAAAAACATTTGCATATTCATGAATAAATCTTCGAGTCTATATAGAGAGCTTATTCATTCTTAACAAATATATTCAACCTCAACAAATGAGCAAAAATAAGGAAGAAAAAGCTTATATTTCTCATCAGCAACATGATTTATAATGATCAAATTATCAAATTGATAAATAATATTTTGTAAACAATACGATAATTAATCGTATTCATACGCTATGTCTATTTATAGATGTATAGTATATAATTTACATAGAATACATAGAGTTTATATATGGTGTTTAAGTTACTAGCTACTATTAATAGATGGAGAAAGTCATACTCCATATTATTATCCCTAAAATAGCTGTAAAAATCAATAAATATCCAATAATACATGGTAATTAATAGTAGCGACAGATGTACACCGTAAAATTCGATTCTACATAAAATTTTTCGACAATGGAACTCGTAAGCTTCGTTAAAAAAAGCGTTCCCATATATTCTATAGGATTTACTCTCTACCGTCTGCGTTTAAGCCACGTAGGCCTAAGCTCCTCACACCCGATCACCTATCAATAAATTCCAATAGCGATTAACTGCCTAATGTCAATATGAGCAGGAAAAAGCTCCAAAAGGAATTATTAGTCAACTGCAAAAAATACTAAAGAAAAGAGTATATACGCAATATGTGAAATAATATCCTAGAGATTGTTCTCATGTTTATCTCTACATATAGAGAGAAGTTAAATGCAAAGTACATGTATTAAGCTACTGTTCAGAGATAACGGAGAATAAGAAAAAACTGTTCAATCTATCATATAGAACCTTCCTCAAAATGTAGTTAATTTTCCTTTCTTTATTAGCATTATTGATATATAACTATATACTGTATATAAACATATAGATATCTATATATTTATTTTACTATAAACCTAAAGCAAAGCATAAATACGGTGGTGAATATTTGCATATAAAGGACACATAGAGATTCGAGAAAGGGAAAGAAGATAAAAGTATTATTAAAAGATAGTTAGTTATTACTAATCGTTAAAGAATTACTAAAGAGAATGGTTTATGTCCTTCACACAGACAAAATTAGAGGCGTTGATGCGTGTGAAACGCAGGGGTGAAAATAAAAGAGTAGAAAAAGGGAGAAATTCGCACGCGCGGCGTCGCTCCGAACAATGCGGCGTCTAATCCGTATTCGAATGACCTTTTGCAACTCGTGCGCGAGCGTCGATCGCCGTCTCTACGGACCGACGCTAAATGTCTGGCTGAGTGATAAATGAGTGAAAATTGCGGTAGATATTGCGGTAGGGATACGTAATGAATATCTTTTCTGGTGAGGGTCAAAAAAATTATCGTAATGCTTAACAAATAATAAATATTATCACATTTTAGTAATATAATTAGGATATAGTATTGCATAGGCTAGACTGTTGAGGGTATTACGTATTCTATATAATTTCCTGCCTTACCACCTCAAATTTACTGAACGTACAACAAATCATGCAAAGTACAAACAGCAATAAAATATAATTCACTGCGTAATCGAAAATGTCCTTCGTAACAGTTGTATACTTTCTAAATAAGATGATTTGTCTGATGGCTAAGTAGGCCTTAACTAAGCCATTCCTAATGGAAAATCTGTTACACGCTCCTATCAAGGATGTGAAATACAATAATAGATCTAAAAACATTCATTTGTCATCAATGACTAATTTCAGTTCGCAAATAACGAACGGTACATTCCAGCTACCTGGATTATTTTGCAGTACAAAAAAATGGTATACTGCATTATGAGGGAATGTTCGATAAATCCATTGCCGTATCAGATTCTTACTAAAGATTTTATTGAGTATGTACGGTGGCGATAGCTAGGGAAATTTTCACCATTATACACAAAAAAACACGCGTATAGTGCGGAATTAGCATGACTAATGTCAAGAAAAAAGCACTGCAAATACGGAATGTTTTTAAATGCTTTGCGGTGGATATTTTGACTAGGATAAAACGGATAATGAAAATAAAACATAGTAAAATTATGATAGAAAATGTGACAGATAATTATTTAACCATTGAAGAAATTGTTGTGAATGAAATTCCAACGCCAATTTATATGGGCGTGTGACGCATGTTAAAATCTGTGCATCTTACACAAGCGCACGCAGCATCAAAAGAAGGCGTTGTATAAAACATTTTCATATTTGTGTTCGAGCAAATAAGTATAAAAGTGCTGTTAGGAAGCTGATATTTGAAGAAAGGGAGAAGGAAAGAAAGAGACGCCTTTTTAGAGACGCCTGCGGACATGTTACGGAGAGGGTTATACATATATGAATGGGTGCTTGAACGAAGAATGAAAAGATAAGAGCAAAATCTAAAACAGGAACAAAGCCCACCAGCTAAAACTGCAACAGCAAATAAACGTTTTCATAATTGATCGCTCCAGTTTTTGTGGACCGGAACAAAAGACGCCGGGTAGAATCGATCAACAGGTAGCGTCCGTGAACACTAATTATCTCAGCAATCCTACAAGTTTTACTTTAGCGTCAAAAGTAAACTTAATCGACAGATTTCGAAAGTTTTCACCACTTAGATCAATCCCTATTAGATTGATTAAGATAGAAAGAGAGGAAAAAGTAAAAAATTTCTTTACATTTGAGTATTCTCCGAACTAGATGATGAATCGCTGTTGCGTCTCTTCCCTTCCGATTCATCTGAGGAAGAATCTTCAGGATGTCGCGCTTCAGCATAAATGTGACGCTCAACGTCGCTTCCATTACTACAACAAGGTGATACACGAGGACTTTCGAAAGATCCTACATGTACAACTGATTGTATACTCCCAGAGTTATCAGAAAGACTTTCTTCCGAATCTTGAGATTGTTCAAGTTGCTCCAAATCGAAGTTCTCATCTGGGTCGCTAGTATCCATTTTTAAAGTAAATCTTTAAAGCACGTCTTTGATATATTATAGAAGTAATTTTTTATCCGTTCCGCATTGTACGCGCCAACAGACTGTAGTGAGCACGTGATACAATGTTCTACGCATGCGCTCCAGTGGAGGACTATTCGCATTTCCCTAATCCGTCGTTGCTGTTATATGCGATTGAGGGCGCCATTGCTGATCAATTGATTTAAGTAGACATTTATCGTTTATTAATAAGCATTTCCTAATATTTCCTTATAATAAATTCAAAATGTTTCGACTATAAATTGCATGTTAAAGTTGTAATATTCATAATAATAAAAGAAAAAGTCTGTTGCTTCTAAATCCAATGAGGCATTTACAAAAATTAGTTTCTAGGTTTTTCAGAAGCGATTTTAATCCCCAAAAAGAATGTTCGGTTGAGAAAAACCCAAACGTAAATAATTGTATTTCGTGTCTTAGACAAACTAATAAAGTCGTCTTTTACTATTTAACCAATGAATATTTGTATACTCTATACATAATTCTCTAATTTAATTAGATAATTTACTCAACAGTTTTATAGGTGGTTGCTTTAGAATTTGCATATAGATTTCTCATTGGACGTCAATCTGTCATTGATAATTTAATGAACTATGGGTCGGGATTAGCACGTCAACACCGGAAGAAGATAGATAAAATTATAGACAAGGGTCTTTTATGCATACAGTCACATATTTTGCAAATAACTAATACAATAAATTTGTATTTAGCACTAAAAAAAACTTAAGAGGCGAAATAAATTTCATAATTTGGGCTTTATTTTAATTCTAAAAGCGGATTTAGACGACCCATCTAAACGTTGCAATCGGCTTACTATTTATAATAATCGAAAGGCCATTTTGTTAAAAAAAATTTTGTACAAGACTAATCCATTTTCTTTCTCTGTCTTTGTAATCTTTTGGTCTAGTTTTTACAACGGAAATGATAGATTCTTCTCTGTTTTTTTTGATGAATTATTTTTTTAGTTAGATGGAAACCTTTTAAATCTTCAATATTTTGGTTATAAAATTCTCTCAAGGTGCCCCAGTTATTCGCTTTTTTGAAAATTAATACTTTTAGTGATATTTATCGTAAATGCTAAAAAGTATATAACAACCGCTTTCCTATCCTTATTTTAATGATTTCATCATACAGAGGGCGCTTTCCTATAGCGACGTTCACCAGGTGACACTCGTCATTGGTTAAATTCTTCTTTTACAAAGCATCAGATAACGTAATATTTCTTTTAGCCTATTTTTTGTTTCTCGTTAGTGAAGATGAGAAAGTGAATATAGAGATTAATGAGCATTATAGAGTTAATCTAGCGATGCTGATAATAGGTTTTATTGCCATTAAGAGATAGCAGACACGAGGCCACTCTCTATTCTTGTAAACAATTGAAAAGCAAATTGATAAATGACGCTTCTGCGTGGAGAAAAGATGCATAAATTTAACGCTGCGTCTACTATGCAATTGTATATTCTTCGCCGAAATGCAACTTTAACAACACTATTTGTTCTTTCTTAATCGAACATAAGCAGCACATATTCCCCATTCATTCCCTACTGTCCTCGAACAAACGTCACTTTATTCAGAAATGTATACCCTAAGGAATATCATTGTATTGTATAAGCTTATCATAATCAATAATCTGATCAATTAAACAATACTGTTTAAGCAATACGTGTTTATTCTTCATAAAATAATTAAGCCGTTATTAAAACGTTAAAGTTATTTATTAGAAAGACAAAGTAATATGATATATTCTTTATAAGAAATACAATACTAGGTTTTAGAATTAGTATAACCAGTTATTAAATCAGGATTAGGGTTAATATATCATCATCTTGTTTCTAACCCTTCAAAATAGCTTTTAATCCTCATTAAGTTCTTTATTCTTTTTAAATAAGCTTTATAAGTTGTTACAATTTACTTTTTCTAATTAACAATTATATATAATTAAAAGTCAATCAGTTTATGATTTTCAATAAGTTTTTATTCGTAGTTATTTAAAATGTTACATCCAGCTGAGGGCTCATTAAAGTTCTAAAGGATGTTATTATAATAGTTAATTAGAGTTTAATAATTCTTCCCATCTAAAATAAATTGAAACAAAGACGGAAATTTTTAATGATAAAACGAAAAAGTTTTAGGTTAATTTCTCTTCTTTTTTAAATACATAATAGTCATTTTTTTCCTTTTCATAATAGAATATACGAATGAATGGAAAAATAATTGCATAGCTATAAAAGCATTAACTAAAAATACTATACGATCAATAGACGGCATATAATAGCAAAAAGGGAAAGATCAATCTTTAAAAATTGTAACATTTAATTCTTTCCTTTAGAGAGTAACATCTGTTATAGTACTTTTGAATTAAGGAATTTGTATTGAGGGAAATGGAAAGAACGGACTCTATTTTGGAACGACCTTCGCTAAAAATACGTTTAAAGCGTTTATTCAGAATTAATGGAAATCATTAAACCGTTAACATAAAAGTTGCTTTGTCAACAATATTTGAGCTATGATATCACACGAAATTTTCATCAAATCTACTTATAAAATAGTTAAATAGTCGGTTATATTGCGTAAAAACTTTATACATTTTCATAAAATAATACTTCACCATGCATATAGTCATATTCTGCAAATAAACAATTTCTATTAGGAATTGTTGGACTTTTTTCTCGTATCACAACAAGAATAATAAATAAATGAATGAATATCTATATACTATATATAATACATGAAAGGCAAGAATTCCCTAACAATGACAAGGTAATTGTAAAATGTTTCAAGTAGGAAAAAAGAATTATGAGGTTAAATAGGTTCAAAAGTTCAAGTACATTTTCAATAAATCTCCATTCTCTAAATGTAATTATTTGATAAATAAACAGATTGTAAAGAGTGATTTTTCTTTTTCATAAAAGTAACATTCACATTTTGCTGTTATTAGTATCCATTCATTGATGAAACGGCATTTATAACTTATAACAGTTTACCACATATGCTTTCCTTTTAAACAGTGTAAAGTGTATATGAGAACAGTTTTTACAGCTAATTTATTAGTTTTTAGTTAGGTTTTTTGAATGAAAGTAAAAAGCAACTAAAGCAACTAAATATAGAATTAAGCAATTTACAGCTTTACCAAACAACGTTCTACAATTAATCCCAAGTGAGAATCGCTAAATAACTGTTATTTATCACTATGGTTATTTATCACTATTTTCCAAAACAATAATATATAAGAAAACTGAAAACGGAATTAATCAGTTATTCTTTGATTTTAACGTACAACTGGCAAAATGATGAGAATTTGGTTCTGTCTAGCAATTTTACGTAAGTCTAATAGCGAGAGAGTTAATAGTATGATATTGTTAAGTTAATTGAGTTTGTTTTTAAAGCAGCTTTGTCCTTAACATTTAAAATAGCTGATGTTCATAATGATTTTAATTATTATCCGGATGGCGATGAAGAGAAAATTTTCCAGGCAATACAAAAAGTAGTGAATGAAAGAAATTCTCTACAGTAAGTTTATATGAACTTTTTTTGTTCATTCTATACTTACTTTTGTTTAATCGTTCATTCACTAGATCTCTTCTGTTTGGTAATCTAGTATCTGATGAAAAGAATTACTTTAGACTTAAAACTCAAAGGAAACATACGAATCCATTAATGGTAACCAAACGTGAGGATGATCCAAATATTCAAGCAAAAATTCCCAGGATAGGAAAGTGACAGTTTTTTTCTGTTTGAATTAAAAATAAATCGCTTCAAAGATAATATTAAAAATATATTGTTTTGTCTTATTTTCTCTATTGTATAAAAGAAAGAAAAGACTGTATTTATATAGATTAATTTATGAAGAAATTAAATGATTTACTGCGTTGCAGTAAAGTAACTGCAAAAGCTTTAGAGAGTTAATTTATCCTAAAATAGAAAATCTAAATGCACAGTTGAATAATTTTTCTTTCATTCTTACTTCTGAACATCATTCTACAATTAATTCCAAGTGCGTCAACAGCAAATCACTGTCGTTTATCACAATAGGATAGAATTTAAGTTTTCGTATATAACACTCATCTTGTTCATTTTGAATTCTATTCTTCTGGAATATACAGCAAGATGCTGTTAGCTTGGGTATTGTTGGCAATTTTACGTAAGTCTTTTTCATTTCTACAATATTATTGAAACCTGAATGAATAAATGAATAATAGTATTAATTCTCTAGTAAATGTTTATATTAACACTTTCTAGTTTATTAATTCAGTATTGAATTTATTGACTTGTTAATTAATTTAACTAATTTTCACAGCATTTTCTTTTGCCGCTCAATTAAGCGACTATGAAACGGCTATGAACGATCTAATTGATACTGAAAAAGAAAATTGGTATGATGCTCTTTCAAAGCGAACCAATCCGATTTTTACGGTTCCTAGACCTGGAAAGAGGCATATATTTGGTTACAGACTTTTCAAAATTCCAAGAACTGGAAGATCTTTGTTTGGAATTAAACGAGGCGATAATATTCAGTCAAAAGTTCCCAGAACGGGCAAATAATCAACTACTTTATTTTATTCTAACTACTTTATAAACACATTTAGATGTTTAGAGAAGCAACGAGATGCTTCTGGATTGTATTTATTAAGAAAATATATTGACCTATTTCAAAGATTTGAATTTTAATTATGATATTTTCTTAGCTTAGTTCAAACTGTTATTACAAAGCAGATAGGAAAGAATGAATAATTTTACTTAGTCAAATACAAAAATATTTATCTAAGCCTATTTATCGGGTATTTTTTTTGCCCAAAAATACAAAACAATATGATAAACACAAAAAGTGTTTTTGCTCATCTTTAACGATCAGACCTGTCTAAAGATGGCAGCACAATACCAATATGAAAGACAAAGCTTAAGAATTTATTCCACCTGGACGTATTTATTCGAATGATAGAATTCCCAATTATCAGGAATTTTCCTTTATTCTTTGTATTCAGAATATTTTCCATTCTCTTCTTCGCTTATTTTTCCATTCTTTAGTATTTTCCTTTTGGCGTTTACGAGATTATATCTATAATTATTTAAATAAAGGCCATTTTATCATGAATTGCTTATAAAAACAGTGATAAATATCGCTAAATGCCAAAAGATATTTTATTTAAATCTCTAATAGCAAAGTACATTTATATATATAAAGTACTGGAGAATCACGTGATGAGCAGTAATTAATTTTTTAAACGATTGAAAATCAAAAGATTTAGATCAATAGACTAATAGAAATGAAATTCCTTATATACAGTATATATATATATATATATAATTTCACCTGGTGTTACATGGATAAAGAAGAAATATAAGGAAAAAAGAGAAAAATTGCGTGTATTTTTTATCATTCCAACCATATTCATTCACTTTTCTTCTTATTTAATCATCTTTGAAATAATTTTCAAACAGTACTTCCGCATCTTAAACCAGTTGACTATTTGTAGCACGTGATGTACTATTTGGGTCTAATCGTGCGGAAACTTAATTATCTTTACGGTTCGAATGCCGGTTTCCGTAGATACAAATATTCATTTAGACTATAAAGAGACGCAGATATTGGGGTTGGGGATATTTTAGGATGAGTAGAAGGTAGATGGCGTGGACGAAGCAATTCAATTTCCCTCTTTCTCACGCAATCGTTAACAAATCACCGACAAAGCAGACAATTAATCCAATATTAACCTAGTCGGACAGATAATTTTGCAAGCGGTTGATGTATAGCAACACATGTAAAGGCGGGAAAAGATTGGGGCTGAATTGAATTGGCGCATCTGCCATTATTCCGTCTCTTCTTTTACAGTGTTTTTACTAATTTCATTAACTTTCTCCTAGATCTATAGATGCGCATCTGTTTAAAATGGTCGTAAATTGACTTAGGAACGACGTTTATCGTTGTCAGTTTTCCACTTTTTTTTCTCTTTCTTAGTTCTAGTCTATTTACGAGTTAACGGAAAACCGTCACTTATCATTATCTCTATGCCGCCCCTCTCGTCGCCTAAAGGCTGTAGTCTACTGCCAAAGTTGCAGTTAGTTTGATTATTTCCGGGGTGAAAGCTACTGCAGCTATTACGAGTTTTTCGCTTATGGTGTATATATTTATCTTTCGGAAATATTCTTTTTTATACAGGAAAGGCAACTAAACTAGCGTCCTCTGACGATCGTAATTTGACTTTTTGTATATATATGTTTGTGCAATTATCCCAGTCTTGTTTATTTGATTAATTCACTAGGAGTGAGGAAAGAATGAATTAAAAGAGAGGGCGCTATTGTAGAAAGTTGAATATCCAACGTTTGATTATTCCTGGGGCTAAAGTTGCTATGTTATTTACGTTTACACACTGCGAAAATATGAGTTGAAAAACTGTGGGTGGTTTGTAAAAGTCATTATGGAAAACGTGTTAGCATTTGGATTCGATCGAAATTGCAGGATAGTTTATACTGGATTGCTGTTGTGTTAGTGTCGATTGCATAGAGAGGGTGTGAGAGAGAGAATGATAAGGGATATCACTATAATGAAGGGTGTATAAACAATCTAACCTCATCCCAATACCGAGTTTTATTTCCATACTTATTTAGTTAGGGCTATATGAAAAGAATTTTTGCTCTTGTATTCTTCCTTTTCATTCTCATATATTCGCTTATGATCACTTAATCTCCATTAGTTATTCAACCTTATTTTATTTCTTTCTATACAGTTTGAAAACTAAGTGGTTTCGCTTGACAGTCAACAATTTCTATATCTAAAGTAGCTATTAATATATAAATATACAGTATGCTAATATATCTATATCTATATATATGAAAATATAATGCTATACACATATGTAGTCATTTACAATATATTGAATGTTTATCATATATTCAATGCGTACCCTGCGTATACTTACATACATAATTTAATCTCCGACAATTTATCCCCGATTAACATTTAACTCTATCACTTCCCGCTTAAGTATAACTTTTGCTCATACCACCCATTTTTTTATTTGTATTATCTTAACATTTATATTTGTATATATCAATTCTTTACCCGTTTTTATTGTATTCTATATAAAGTTCAAACAAATTTTACACTAAAAGAGGATGAAGTTTAAAATGGGAATATTCTTATATTACTGTCATTCAATTCTCTATTCATCTTCGCCTTACATTTAATTCAGGAAGAAGAGAAGAAAGGATTTGTCAAACACGACTTCTATACTCTTACTAAAAACGTTCTATTATTAACATTTTAAATGAATCAGCTCCTTGTTCAATTAACAGTATTCTCGTAAATAAACTTTTGGCAACAATGTTTCTTTTTCCTGTAGTTGTAAAAACCAACAATTCTTTCCTATCATTAAACTCTTCATTAACTCCATTATTTTGATTATCTTTAGAAAGTAATGAATGTTGGCTAATCAATTCCATTTTTGCAGCTGTTCAGTATTAAGTTTATTCACAAAATATTCATTTATAATTACGTAAATAACATACTTGCCTGTTGAAACTACCCTCTTTCGTTCCACCCCTTTGCCCCCTCCCCTTTCCTGTTCAGCCCCCATCCTCGCTCCCCTCTTGTCCTTTTCAAAAACAAAACATACGTTATCATACTAATGTATCAATGCCAGCTTGACAAGTTGTTGACTTGATTATAAATTTGTCATTTAAAAACTCATCATTGTGTAGTCATCAAAAATATAAATATTACACTTTATTTATTAAATAGATATTATATTAATCAATTATATAAATTTTGTTTTTTAAAAAAAAAGAAGTGACATAGATTTTTGATAAAACGTTTTTTGTATCCCACCAGCAACATTGCAATGATTTTCTTTTTAATGTAAACTTTATTTATTTTAACAATACATTTTAAAATTGGTTTTTTTTATCGATTCCATTCTGTTACCCTCCCACACACATATATATATATATATATATATATACACTGTATTTATATATAAATATACAATACAACACAACACAATCTTTTTCCTTTCGACTCTCTCTCCTTTACCCCCCCTACCCTCTGCCCTCCTCTCTGTCAAAATGTGATTTAGTTCTAAACTTGTGGAAATAATTGCATATATACATATATATTGAACTTTTTCTATATTAAACAACTCTACAAGTAAATTTCTATACAAAGATTATGTTTAACTTATATATATTTTAGTAAATCATATGATAATCTCTCAATCAGTGAACAATAATTCTTTTTTTTACTATTTCTTAAAATTCATTAGATCGTGTTAATCTGCTTTTTGAATGAGTATTCTACTATCATTTCTTTGTGAAATATTTAAGAAAATTAACTGCTCTCTTATGAATATTTATGACTTTGACGAAGAGTTCCCTTGTATACATATTAAAAAAGTTCTCTTTCGGGGATTGCTAAATAATACCCCGTTAATGGAATTAGCAAGTAGCCACTCGCATGGTCTCTGTAATTATAGGCCTAAAAAGTTTCTGTTTAAACTGCCAAATACCTTAAAGGCTATCATAATAGTAACACTTTGTGCTCATAAATGACTCTTTTGTTTTAGATAAAAATGAACCTGTTACTCGGAGGCCTTTCAAGGTTGTTTTCCTCAACGATTTTTTGTTCCTAGTCAAACAGCCAAATTGAAAGTGGCGAAAAGAGGTAAAAAAAAAAGCGGTTAAGCCCTTCGAACAAGAGTGTACTAAGTATAGGATTTGTGCCCTTTTTTCAATAGGAAAAAAAGAGCAGACGTACAATAATTTCACATGGGCACGTTTTCTATTCGGAGATAGCATCTCTCTTTTTATTTCTCGCCCTTTCTTAACTTCCCTTTTCCTATTTAAAAAGCATTTTTCCTACGCCTGCAGGTGTTTGATGGTGAAAAATTCCCACCCGAAGCCAACGGTTAAAAGAGCAATTAACAAAATTAAATCGTGACCGGATCGGTATAGGCTTCCCTCTTTCAATAGTCCCAATAATATTCACATTAAACTTCCCATTGTCACGTAACCATCAAGGATTCAATTGCAAAGGGGAAGTAAGGAAGAGCCAAAAGAATGATATAAAGACAGGGCGTTTTTTAATCTTTTTTTTTCATTAAACCTAATTTAGACGTTTCTAAAACGTTTCCGGAAATGATACCAGATGAATAATGAGTAGAACAGTTTACAAAATGGCCAAATGAAGCAATAGAAAATTTCGATTCTATTCAAAAAGAAATATTTTTACTTATTATGCATAAACTTAGCAGATAATCATCCAGGCAATTGAGCCTACGAACTCCGGTAATTTTATTAAAGAATTGTGATATGAAAGTTAGCAAATATTTTGTAAATGACATTGTGAAATTGAAAGCCCTTTATTGAATTCTTTCTTAAAATTCCATGCATTTATTAAAGCTGGAGTTCGTATAAACGTATACATATTTATAAGGGGTAATTATTTCTCTTTTTATGCAAAAATATAAAAAATACATATATCTTTCTTTTTTCTTCTTTTTCAATGCCTATCAATCTGCCTTCTGTTGCTTATTTGAATGAATTAATATAAATAAGGAATTAGAAAAAATCTGTAATATTACAATATTTCAAGGCAGAGAGAGAGAGAAAAAAAAATAAAATACGATAATACTGCATTGTCGTCACGCTTCAAAGCGAATAATTGCAATATTAATGATCACTGTTCAATACGGTTAGCACGCGGCCATTGTTGGACAAACATTCCAAACAAACCGCAGCTCTTCAGAAGGATATTGTTGAAGAAGGACTTGGGTAATAGAACGTATTGAAAAGTGTATTAATAATAAGGACGAGTAGTGGCGCTACGAACGCTGTAGTGCGTGACTCTGGCATTGCACGCTTTGGCATTAGTCAAATTCATTCAAAAATCGCCCGAGTTGAACGTCGAGGAGGGTATGATTTTTATTTAAATGATTAATTCTCTTCTCAAGGAAATAAATTGACAAAATTTTTGTGCCAAGTAAATTCAAATCTCATCTTTGGAATCTTATCACTCATTTATTATAACCGAAAAGGAGAAGGAAAAAGTTTAGTTTAACAAAAAGAGAAACAGAGTGAAAAACGAGCGGGCAAAACACTCCAAAAAAAACCAACTATAAAATCAAAGGCTTACGGCAAAAACTAAAGGAAAACATCTATATTGCTAACCGGTAACAATATCTTCATGTCTACGTAAAAAATAAACATTTAGCTGTTCTTAAATTCCTGGAGGAAATTATGCATGTAACAACTGCATTGTTACTGATAACACTTCCTATCCTGTCTCATTTTATGAAAATTGAGAAAAGTGATTTAAAAGGTAAAAATTTATATAATTTCTTTTATCCTAGTATAAGTAATCAATAACAACTAATGGAGAAGTAGGGTATTTAACAGTTATTGATAATGATATGTGAAATTCAATCAGAAATCGATATAGGGGAAATATTAGAAAAGTTGCTACTCGAAGTAAAGATTTTCAAATTTTATTACTTCCCTTAGCAAATCAATATTGATGAGAGAAGAGGGGAAAACGATAGAGAATTTTCCGCTTTCAACCTAATATTTTCCCTTAAATTTCTATTGTTAAGTTATATTAATAAAAAAAAGAGGTATAAGATAATTACATATCTTAGGTCATAAAGGGAGAAAGGGATTTATCTGAGAATTCTTTATGATAGACTAGTAGCGTAAGATATAAAAGAATTCGCGTAATTAAAATTAAGTAAAGAAAAGCAGACCTATTCGATGAGTAATCAGTACCAGTCATTGAAATCCTCTACCCTCGTCAATCATAACTACAATCGACTGTGTATTTAAGAAAAAAATTCGTTGACAATTATAATCCATTCACTGCAACAACGACAAAAAAAAGAACGTTCAAAAGAGGAAGACGAAGAATATAAATAATATAAGACTGCAAACCGGAGAATCTTTATCGTCAACTATAAATTAGTTAGACTGTTCAGTTTTCAAGTTGTCCAACTCGTCTCGTGCCAATAAAATCTCATTAAAAAAAAAATGTATTCCCCAACTACAATAATTAATTAATTTCAAATAGGGAATCAGTTGGAAATTATTAGATTAGGCCTATCATTTAAAGAGCGTAAAGGATTGGTAAAAGCAAGGGCGGGATGGGAATGGAATTTTATCTTAGATAGTAAAATCTACAAATCCGGAGATAGGTTAGTTTCCAGTATATAAACTGTGTTTATGTATGTGGATCGTATACGGAACAAAGCTAGCTTACTGATAAGGATTGATAGCTACTGGAAAATTTACGTGTATTCGCCTCGTTAACTTAATAAAAACCACATTTTGCAAGTCAGTAGCACGTTTCGTTGTTGTTTGTCAAAATGTAAACGAAAGACTTGTCTAATCTACGGGGCCAACTGCAAAATTACTTGCCAGTTTTAATGATTTAGCAGAAAACTGTAGCTGGCGAAATGAATAAGGAAAAAGGAATAAGAGAGGTTATGACCTATAATTTTAATAGTTTAATAGTATTTTTCCTTTCCATTCATCTATCCAATTAATAAGGACACCCTCATTGTTAAGTAATATTTCACACTTGGTCGGATATGGGCCTTTAGCTATCAATTTAATTAATGGCCTTGTAGTCGCTTATACCTGTACCGTCCATTAGTTTCATTCATAAATCAATCCTTTATATTCTTACGTGGAAGAAAAAAGTTGTAAAAGACGACTACATTTACCAATATAACCCATTACAATTACTTTCGTTATTCGATATTCGATAAGAAAAAAAACGGGTCACTCCCATTGTTACGTAACAAAAAACCTTTCAAATGCATACTGCACACGAGCTATTGGTTGGTGAAGCTAATTTCACTCGAGCTTTAATATTTATGATGAATTTTAATTCCAGAAGGTTAAAAGTTGCATAATATAGATAGACATTTCTATTCCGTATAGAGTGGCAAAAAAACTGTTTTAGCCCGATTCTTAGAAAAAGAAGAGAAAATTAGGTTTTCCTTCAGTTATTAAGTTAAAAATAGTCTGACAATTTACTGAATAGACGAATTAAAAAGTATGAAAAGGGAATTACAAATAGCTGAAATGATTGCATATTTAGATATAGTAAAGATTGATAAAAATAATAATAGTAATAGTAATAATAATAACGATTTATAATAAAAAAAATTAACTAAGAAAACAATAGCTAGAACAATCAGTGAAATAGTAGATTCTTCCGGTTTTTTATTTATTTTTTTTATACTTCTTCCGATTTAAGTAAACGTAAAGCTTTATTGTTAGATATAACTTTTCCCTTATCTAAACTTTGTTTTTCTCCTTCCTTACAATTCCTTTTTCAATGATTTAGATAAAAAAATATATATAGTAAATTGTAAGAAATGTTTACATTCAATTTAAATATGTAAACACGTGATAAATGGTAAAGATTTACTGATGTTATAGTTTATTTTTTGTAGGGTTAAAAATATGACCTTATTTGGAGAGGCATCCAGTTTGTTTTCAAATAATAAAGAATAATTTGGTTTTTTTTCTTGTAAAGAAAAACTTTATTATTACTTTATTGTGCTTATTCATATTTCTGTTGGAATTTAAAACCTAAGGAAACCTCCCCTTTCCTCTCCTAGCCCCCCCCCCCCCCCCTAACTCCTCTGTCCCCTACTCTTCAATATACCTACGCACCCCCACAAATCAAAAACAAGTTTCTTACTGCTTATATTCTATATTAATATTTATGAGTGAAGAAGGTCAGAAACTGAATTCCTTGCTGTAAGACTTTTTAATAATGAATATATGTTTAGTTTTAAAGTTTATCTATAAAATTACCTCAAAGAGAAAGGAGAAATATATAGATATATGTATATTTAGGTTATAGATTATATAGATCCGTTAGATTTAAATTAAACAATAAAAATTCTCGATTAATAATTTAATTGATATTGTTTTTCTAATTTCTTTTTCACTCAGTAAATATTTTATATTGTTATTTTTATTATACATAAAAACCTAGGCCTAAGAATTATTTTCATTTTATTGTATACCATATCTATAACGAACTAGGATTTTTTATTATTATTGGTAATATACTACAGGGTATAACAGTGGAAGGTTTTCCTCAATCTTTAAATTGTTCTATTGATCAGTTCAGTTCCTACCAATTTTATCGATTTTTTATATATTTCAATCGTTCACTTGTAGGCCTTATTAGAAAGTTAGTCGTGCTGATTTTTTTTTTACCAATAAAATACGAAATTTTTTAGTAAATTTAGGTCTATACATATAACGTAATTGTTGTTGACTATAAGCTTTATAAAAAGTTCCGTTTATGAAGGCTTATTTGTTAGAATTCCTCTTTAAACTTCCATCTGCTGTCGTGAAAAACGACACAATAGCTTTTAGAAAGTTCCTTTTTAAGTGTTCAAAGTCTACTTTTGACTCAGTAGAAAAATTCTATAATCCTATGATTTATTCAAAAATGCTCTCTATTCAGTTTTCTATCGTAGTATATTTTATTATAAATAAATACATATTGCTTACACAACTTTATTGTACCAAACGGAAATCTGACGCCTGTCAAACTTCTTGGCGAAAGAGTGGGTATTATACCTTTGCAAGCTTTTCAGACAATATAGATATATTTATGTAGGATAAGCTGGATAGCAAATGCCATGTGTAAAGCATGATAGAAAGATCGAGATAGGTAGATTGATAGATAGATATTTAGATAGACCTATCCATGAAAAAGAGCTTAAGCACAGGCGGACTGAGCGTAGAGCATTTAATGCAAGTTTCTACCGACTACTTCATTGTCAATCGATCGATTCGTCTCATCTTTTATACAGAACACGAATCCTATTAGTAAAGCTGACAAACTCTGTTTTTTTTTTGTGAAATTTTCAATGTATAGACGAATAGATAGTATACATCGCACGTGCTGGACCCGCGGCTCACGTTTCAAAATTATTAGTTTCTTTTCTACAACCAGAATCCAGTCTTTATTTGATAAAGGTATTGAAATTGCCACAGGAAAATTCTTCCTCCATTGTTTATTATTAGGGGGTTCATTGAATAAGAAAAAGAGGAAGAGGAAAAAAAACGGAAGCTCTGGTAAACTTCCCCTGGCCACAAGGGATAACTATTTACTTTCCTTTAATCTTTACGCCATGTTTCCATTGAAGTACTCTAATAATGAAACCAATTAAATTCTTCGCATTTCTCAAAACTTGAAAGCTCGTCCCTTTTAATACTATAACCCCGGGTAGTTTATTGTTAAAAATGGGATAATAAGTTTAAATTGTAAGGACGTTATTTTTTAAGACCCTTATAAAAATTTTCAAACGATCAATGATTTTTTTATTATTTACTTATGCAAGTATTCAAGGGAAAAATTTGACAAAAAAGCAAACAATCAACGTGACTATGATATGCCGCCTTTTATCCCCTCTCCTTCACACCCTTTTCCCACCTAAATACATCAAAGAGTGCAAATGCGTAAACGTAAACTTTTTCTATCATTTTTATAAAATACACGGTATTTGTTTATTTTTTTATTATACTGTTTATTGTCTATTTTGCCATTTTTTTTTACAAATAGTCTTTAGAAGACTATGTAACATATTGAAACCTTGCATCCGGTTTGAGAATCCTTTATAGATGTACTTAGAACAAAAAAAAGGCAGAACAAAACCACTACAAACACTTTTACATCGGTGTTATACACAAATAGGCTGTATGTAATATATACAATACATTTACAATCATTCAACACTCCAGGCGCTCGTGCACTGGCGCTAAAACTAGAAACCGTCATTATTTACATTGACACGTGATTATAATGGCAGTTTTGACGTTTCCAAGCTATTGACGAATGTCACCATCCCGTCAATGGGGATTGTAGTTCGAGTCACGTGATAAAAAAGTAAATTTAAGGAAAAATCAACATAGAATTCTTAAGTATACTTGTGCAGTAAACAGCACGATGCAGAAGTACTTGAACTCGCCGACTTTCAAGTTGTCTCAAATTTTTTTTACATAATGAATTAGATTTTTTTTATTTCTCTTCTTATGCAACTTTTGGTTATATATTACAATATAAATTTGAATATTTGATGATAGCAGAAATATTCATATTTAATTTCTATTTTTTAGATATTAAAGTTAAGAGTATATATATATATATATACTGTATGTACTGTATATATCGTCTCTCTTTATACAAAAAAAAGGCCACATAATGAAAAATACGACGATATAAGTCGATAATATTGGATGAAAACTTATAGTTCTGTAGATATATTGTCGACTATAAGAGAGAAGAAGAGAGCAAGTCTATAAGTCGAACTCTGAGAAAGAAATCCCAAAGGAACTGAAAAATGACTACCAATCAATCGCCTTTTATAATTTTCATCCAATTTTCTAGCCTAATCCACCCCCCGTTTGCTAAAGGTGAGAATAGACTGACTAATTAATCTCTTTGAAGTGGCTACGATACTTTTTCAATAGGTTGATAAATTTGTACTTAAATTGTATGCTTTTAGTAACAATATTTCTATTTAAGAGCTTTTGTTTGTCACATTTTGTATATTCACCGCCGGGGAATCGTAATAGGTCTGCATAGCATCAAAACAAATTAATCCTTCGTAATAGGCTTAGTATTGTTCGTGGCGCCGCCCAATCGGACATCTTTAATTCAACAGATGTTACTTATAATTTGTTTCTAATTAAGTAATATCTAATTATAGGTTTGCAAATCTACACTGAAAACAATGAGCTCAGCTACTTTCGATATATGAAAATTGTCCCAAAAGATGGAATATTTTATGTCGGCTCAAAGTAAGTATATTTTTCTTATTCATGTTTAGTATAGGCCTATTTAATATAATTATCTTGTATTGCTTTGTTTTTTCTTATTATTAAACAAAAACGTGTGAAAAAGAGGGATAAGTCATTTTTTTTATAAATTTTTCATGGTAATAATAATAACAATAGGAGGAAAAGGGATTATATAATCATAGTTGAAGGAATTACAGATGTTCTATTTAAAAAAATCGAATCGACTTTGCATTCTTTTAAATATAGATTCCTTTAATACAAATCGTAGAGAACAGCGAAAAAAAGAAATTATTGAATATCGTTAAATGTATCTACTTTATATATCTATATATATATATATAAAGCGAAAAAGAAATCTTTATCAATAGTACGCCATCTAGTGACATTTTTTGCAATAATAATAATAGTAATAAAATATTTCATAACTAAAGTTTTACAAGATATTTTTTTTTATTAAAAAAATAAAGTATGAATGTTTTAGACTTTTTGTCTTTTAATTAATCATTTCCCGTAAAAATTAATAGGAAATTAATAAATTGTTAATGATTAAGATAAAAAATTTAATTAAAGGAAATAAGCAAGTCGAGCATTTCCTTCTGGCTTGAAGGGAATAACTGATTATTCATCGCCTTCACTTTTTAATAAACTGAATTTACTTTCATTGACTTGCCATTTAACCTTCCTTTAGAAGAATAAGGGACACATTACGAGTATTTTTTTATAGCTATTCTTTTATGCCCTTTGGTAAAATAAATAACACTATGCTCCATTTATTTTAATTTATTTTTTTATTTTTAGGCCCATGGCCTCTTAGTATGTCAACAAACTAGATTATTTCACATAATTTACTATTTTCTTAATTCTATTTGTGCTCATCATCTTCCAAGCTGATTTTTCTTCGTCTTGTTTCATTAAAACTGTTAACTGGTTGTAACATTGTTTATACTTTCTTTATAATCCAATTTTATTTTTTCTTCTCTCTCTCTCTCTCTCTCTCTCTCTCTCTCTCTCTCTTCCTGCTTTTTTTCTTTATCTTTCGTGTTGGAAGAAAATACGTTTAATTAAATGCTTCCGTTACTTCCTGAACTCGGAAAAGTACTAAAACAGGAAACTTAGAAAGTATTTAGCACAGAGATAAGCCTACTATTCTCGCTTTCTCTTGTTCAGTATAGAACGATATAAGTTTACAAAAAAATGGCAAACAGATGTCACTATTACCTTTAGAAAAAAGAGAGGTGAAGAGGATGAAAGAGAACAATGAATTATCACACCCTCTGTTCTCTATCAAGCTCTTTAGTTTTTGTTTACTAAACATTTGACTTTTTTACTATCCAAAGTATTAATGAAATAGAATAAATAAGATTAATTTACTCTAAGATTGAACTTTTGTTATTTATCGAACATGAAGGAAATGACATTTAGTCATATTAATAATGGTTTACTCTTTATCTTTTCTCTTACTACAGGAGCTTCTTGCACAAATTTTCCTTATCAGACCTACATAAAAATCCCGTTAAATCTGAAGAATTAACAAGGGAAAGCGCTTCAAAAGCCAAAATATGTCGAGAATATGCTAAAGGTGCAAGCGAAATATGTGGCCAGAATTTTATAAATTTTGTTGGTATTGACACACCGGTGGAGAAATTAGTCAGAGACGGTTATAAAGTAGATTATGAAGAGGAAATAATAACTTGCGGAACAAATTACGCCAGTCCAGAGCTGTTTGTATTGAACGTAAGTATAATTAAAAAGTATATATATATATATATATGTATTTTTTATATAGATTTCTATGATTCTTTGTTATCAAGTAATAATTAGGCTGTAATTATAAACCTTATACCATGTAATAAAGAGGTCGATAAGGAAAATTCTATATAGGTTTATAGTATTTTCACTCGAGTCATGTACATATAAATTAGCTACACGCATTAAAGAAAGGCAGTAAAACTTGGTTTGCTGTTAATAATACTGTATTCTATAAGAAGGGAGGGCGGAATAAGAGTAGGAGAAATGGCAGTTAATCAATTGGTCGCTTTCCATTATAGACCTATTTAATCACTATCAATTTTTTTAATACAGAAAAGAAATCTAAGAATTAAGGAAGTTCCACAAGGAAAGCAATTGCCAAGTGGTAAAATATTTTGTCTTGAAACTCCCGAGAGGAAGTTTACAAGATCAATGGTGGTGACCGATAAAGGGACACCAAAAAATCAGCCGGCTGTATATGTAGCTGGTAGAATGTTGGAGATTGAGGCTTTTAAATTTTACAACCGTCTTTGGCGTTACCAGTTTGACGTAACTGAAGAAAGGATATCTAAGCTTGGCTCTAATGTGGGTAATGAAAATCTGTTTCAGCCTTCCAGTAAGTAATGAGATACCATATGTTGACAAATGGCGCCATCTATCGGACTTTAAAACAACATTGTTTTTCTCCTTCAGGTCATACAACAGTAATAAAGATGGTTGAAGTTAAAGACCAAGATTATTTACTCTATTTTTTTAATGAATTAGCATTAGAATATACGCCACCAAAATCCGAACCAAGTCAATTGGTAGCTCGTGTTGCTCGAGTTTGTAAGGTAAAATAGAAACCAAAAAAACATAGAAAAACTTTACTATTCATGAAATTCTCTAGAATAGATTAACATAATAGAATTTTATAATTTGCAGAAAGATTCCAGTTTAGGTGGATGGTCAAGTCTTGTAAAAGTACAACTAGTTTGTCAAAGCGATGAAAAATTCTCTCCGGACCAAACTGTCATCTATAATAAACTAATAGCACTAACAATAAGCGAAGATGGTGAGAGATTTTATGGAATTTTTAAGAACAATGGGTAAAATAAATTATTTACAACTTATTCTAAAATTCTAAATCACTTAATTAATCGTTTAATAGAAAGAAATCCTCACAAACTGGCGTTTGCTCTTACTCTTTATCTGAAATCAACAACGCCCTTAATGTTGATACATTTTACGAAAAAAGAACAGAGAATTCATTATCTTTTCTTATTCCTTCTTCTGTTCCTAAAGATATTCCTTACAAACCAGGCATATGTAGACCTTCATCAAAATCCATTGTCGATGAGGAAAGAGTTCGTAAATATTTGTCAAAAACAACAATAAAGCATGATACTCTGATTAAAACACCTTTTACCTTATCCAAACCCGGTATAATCTGGAATCATATTGCTGTGGATGAAACTTCAAATAGAGATGAAAAGATCTTTTACCTAACAACAAATACAAGAGGAATATCCAAAATTGCGCTAAAGGTCAATGGTTCTGTTGATGATATAAGCGAAATCTATCCCTTCGACTCATCCCTTGAAGAAGATTTCTATAACACTTTTGAATTGCACGGAAATTCAATTTATTTTACCACAGACGCGCATGTCGGTAAATTAAGTTTAAAAGAGCTTTGTGCAAGCTACTCCACTTGTACAAGTTGTTTATCTGATCCTGACTGCTCATGGGATTCGATAAAGAATACTTGTAAATACCCTGGCGGCTCACTTTCAGCCCCTGTTCACGTACAATGTTCAAATGGAATGATGCAAAAAGATTTGTCCAAAGCTAGAAGTATTCAAGCTATTAAATTATCATCTAATGCATGCATAAAGGAGAATAAAGATATACTTAGTAGAAAAAAATATGTTAGAGGAACTAATACAGATATTTTAATGTCCTGCGAATCCTACTGCAACGTGGTAGACGATAAAGTTCGCTGGTTTAAGAATGGAGAAGAGCTAACGTTTAACGATAAAAAATATACAATTAATAAAGAATTTTCTCTGATTGTTTGGAATGTGACCTCTGCGGAAAAGGGTCTTTTTACTTGTGTAACAGGGAATCTCAATATAGTTCTCTCAATCTGGGAAGTCATTACTGCAGGTGAGAGGAAATTCTCTTTTTTCTTTTTTAGCTTTTCACGAAAGTCGCCTCAAGTACAACTTATTATAAAAAAAATTTACCATTTATGCTTAAAATAGGAATTTTTTCATATCTCAATCAAGTTATGCCTAATAAAATGATCGTTTACAAAGCTATTTAACTATACCGTATTTGAAACGATCTTTTAGTCTTTAAAATTATAAACAATTATAAGAATAAAACAATGTCCCTGATTTCAAGACAAGATTAAAGAGACAAAAAAGAATTAATTAGTTTTGTCGTATGTAAAAGTGGTTTTAAATTCAGCTTTTAACAAAGATTTAAAAAGCAAATAGATGAATTACTGGGTGCTAGTAATTAATTTTTTCTCTTTGAATTAATTATTTTATCATTGTCACTCAGATTGTAATCCAAATGATGCCGAATGTATTTGGAGGGATGAATTTAATAAATGGTGTCAGAAGTTTGATGAATATACACTGGCATTCAATATATGGAAGTGTATGGAAGTAAGTTAAAATTGGAAATAATTATTATGTCTTTCTATTTAATAATACTCTTAAATTGTAGAATTCCTGCCAAAACTCAGATGCGGACACTTGTTATTCAAAAGAAGCGAGAGTTGTTTGTGAAGAAAAACACAGAAAATATACAGATGTTTCAAACAATAGGTAACAAGACTGAGTATATGTATATATGCATATACTGTATATTCTGTATTTTGTATATATACTAATAAGAAAAAGAATAAGCGTGCTTCCTTTTTTGTTACAATAACGTGTTTCGTAGCTGTGATAAAAAAAAACTGCTTTATTTACAAATAAATATCACTGTCCTTAATAATTAAAATATAATAAATACAATATATAGTACGTATTTACTTAATCAACATATGGGAAATTTCCGAATAAAATATTTAAACAACTTTAATTATACAGTATATGGTATTATTAGAGATATAATTAAGAAAAACATAAAAAACTTATATAAAATTCTTTTATTCAATAACTTATTATTTAATAGATTTTTTTTTAAAATGAAAGAGATACGTCACAATCATAGTTCATCCTATAAACAAAAAAAAAACCACTGTTCTTTATATAAGTTATGATATAAATAGACGTTTTATGTGCATGAATATAATTGGTCTACATGGATAAACTCTCTTTGTAATAGTATTTTTATCATTTTTATATATTTAACATTTGTAAGGTATAACAAAAAAAAGAAAACCTATTCTGCTACCTTTAAAGTAAAGGTTATTATTAGGTTGTGAGGGAGAAAAAATGATTATTTTTACTTTTCTTGCTTATTAAGGCCGTCTATATATTGGTTTCATTTTCATAGAACAGTTTATTTTATACAATCACGTGCAAAGTATACACGATAATTTAGTAGTTTATTTATTAATTAATCCTTAAATCATCTCTACATCTCTCCATTTATTCATATAAGCACATGGACATAAATATACTTATAAATCCGAACAGACATTTAAATTACTGAATATATATTTTTCTTCTCTCTCTCTCTCTCTCTCTCTCACACACACACATACAAACTCTCCTCTCATTTATTACTTCACTCATTCACTAATTCTCTACCTCCATCTTAAATCGCTCCTTCTTCTCTCGTATAAAAAAAAAATGCAGAAAAAGTATATTTTACATATGCAGCCAGAAAATAGTAAGAATCTTTAAGATGGTAAATATTTCTAATAAAAAAAAGACTTTTTTCTTTATTTATAATTTATTAAGAGTTATCTTGTTAATTAATTATTCTCTTCCTTTAATTTTAAATTACATAGATTGGAAAAATAAAGAAAAAAGGAGAAAACCAAAAAAAAAAAAGTCAATCTTCTTTAAAAGTATATTAAAAGCCATTATTTGACTACTCATTCACTTAAATTTATGACAAATAATTTTCAGAGTAAAATCGACGCACAACAAATGACTAGTACTGTAAAAAGTACACAACAACACACTTACACATGAACAATGCTCCAGTGAATTTTTACTTGAATGCCAAAGTGCTTATGACTAGAACGTTATGTTCGAGTATTTTGCTTGAGTTTAAGTTTGTACATCGAACAAATCAAGAGCTGGAAAAAAAAAACGCCCAAGCAAAAAATTATAAACTGAATATTTAACAGCTTCAATGGCTCAAAAATTATTTTTTTTTCTACAACATGTACAGTAAGCATTAACGAGCACCTAATTAGAAAAACGGGTCCAGTTATTACATTATATAATATAAACAATTGAAAACAGCCTAGGTAGTCTGGTAATATCACTTCTGGTTTTTTTTTTGAACGGATTAGTTGTCCGACTATTGATGAAGAAAAGTGCAACAATAATATTTATAGTTGTAGGAATAGTAGTAGTGGTAGTAGTAGTAGTAGTAGTAGTGGTAGTAATAATAGTAGTGATGGTAATAGTATAGTAGTAGTGTAGTGATAATAATAATTGCAGTAGTAATAATTGAAGAAGGAAATGAAAAAATAAATTGGTTAAAAATTATTCTCTTTTGGTGTTTTAACTTAGGAAAATTTACTTTGAAACGGCCGAATAATCTATCAAAGAAACCTTTTTTCGGAGGTTGTGGTAGTGAATCCTCTACTAAATCATCAGAGGGCTCACCGTCTGGTCCGAATTGATTAAGTTCTTTGAAACATTCTGTTTCAATCATCTGTAAAAAAAAAAAGATTATATAGATTGAAAACCAATTTTTTTTATATAAACATTCCAAAAAAAATCCTAACCTCATTTTGCCAGGGTATTGAAACACTACCAGTGGAGAATTTTGAGTAAAATGAACTATCACTTGAGTCAATATTTACACCTTTTACGGTTGAAAATTGCTCAATATCCAAAACATCTTTGGCATAAACAGATCTTGGCTGTAAACGATAATAGAAAATAGAAAAAGATAGAGATGAATAAACATATGTATATAAGCGAGTTAATATTAGTCAAACTATACAAGCTTTCGATATATTGAAGTGTGTATATTGTATAGTATATATGTTATATTTTGTGTAATGACTAATGGACTTAGACATAGAAATTGATTCGGATAAATATTTAAGGATAGGTTTAATCAAAAGCTAGAACAGTATATACTTTTAGTAGTAGTAAAAGCTAACTACTTAGGGATGCCATAAACGTCTTACATAACCAAACTTACATTTACCTAATCTCTCCTAGTCGTTTTTAGCAGCAGGTAATTTTTCTATCAGTGAAAGTAAGCCCATGGTACAAGATGTGCAATTTTGATACGAGATAAGTAAAAGATAAAATTGAAACAGAATGCCATATATACTCTGATTGCCAGAAGCCTATAAATACATATATATATATATATGTGTGTGTGTGTTTGTGTGAGTGAGTGTATTATAAAAAGACAAACTATAAATAGAAAGTAGAAAAGATATAATGGCAATACTAAACGTAGTTTCTTTCGCGAAAAGTCGTTAAGTAGAAACTTGTATATAAGGCTTATTCTTCTTTTTCCGACAGAATGGGGAAAAATTACCGTACGTTATAAGGTCGCGTGATCAAATCAGTAGAACTATATCTTCGTCTGGTTAACAATCTAGCTAGTTTACTATAGCTTTATTTTTTTTATATGCTAACACTGAAATGTCTAAAAAATTTTCAAATTATTGCACTAAGAGTTAGATTAGTCTTTTGGTGCCAACTTTATTACAACAGTTTTTCGCTATAGGCTTTCTAGATTTGCAATTAAATTAAGACTAATAGTTATTCATAATACGGCTGGTCAAGTCATTTTCTCAACCTTTTTTCCAGCGTATTTCCATTCATCATATATATTAATTAACCTACTTGAATTAAAAAAAGTAGGAGTTTTAATTTTTTATTACTTTCAAGGTTGAAGATAGTAAGTATATTAGACAAATGAAAAACTGTTCCTTTCTCATTGACATTGGAGTTGTTGAAAGAATATACTATGCATATAATGATATATTCCGAATACGAGTAATAACTAACGGTATATATTATTGAGTTCTTATATACTGGGCAAAGCAAACTCGATATTTAGTTACACCCACCCTTTAGTGATAATGAAAAAAGAGAAAGATAGACTTACGTCTGGAACGAAAGGAGGTTCTACCATTCCTGCCTCAAGTCTTTTCCAATTAATATCTTTGAACCATGTATGAGCCTTAACATCCTCACTACTGTTAGACCCCAGGCGTGATTTAGAATCTTTACATAATAACTGCAATAAAAAATTTGGGGGTATTGAAACAATGTTATTTGTAAAACGAGAAAAAAGTACGAACTTGACAGCAAAGAGATTTAGCGTGCTCTGGAAACCTATCTGAATACTGTTCTCTTTCCTCCTTGACTCTTCTATCGACTTCTTCTCTCTTTACTCGCTCTCTTCTCAATCGGAAAGGCGACTATAACAGTAATAAAAGTACATTAAGTGAAGCACACAATATTCATTCTATACATTGGAAATTTCTATAGTGCTATTAGTTATACTAAGACGACATATAAGAAGAATAAAATATCGGGTCAACACAACTAATTCATTAGTAAATCGAAGGATATTATAAAGTGACCGTGATCTTCCACCTTCGTACACAAGTTAATCAAGTATACAATTTAATTATCAACTTAGCGCCTGTCAATGTATTTAAAAAACAAGACTTCTTTAAATTTTAAAGACGTCACTATATATTTATAGATATTGTACTAAGACCTTGTAACCTTTTATAAAAAGCATTTAATAAAGAAAAAAACTGATACTAATTGTAATTTCTTTCGTCCTTGCTTTTATGAAAATACGCTAACAGCTAAAGTTCAGTAAACGAACTAATTGAAATATTTCTCATTTTGAACTAAAATTAATACACCTATATCAAAAGGCTCTTTAAATAGTACAGTTAGAAAATATAACAAGAAAATTGATTTTTATATATTTAAATATAGGTATGTTTTTATATTTCTTCATCAAATCTTCGAGAAAGAAAGTTTATTCAACATTCCTTTATATTTTCTTTTTTTTAGTCTCGACGTTCTAATCATTAAACGATTAACGTAAAATAAATAAAACTGACCCTGCATTCGATCATTTCGTAAATAATGCAACCCAAACCCCACCAATCCGGAGAGAAAGTATACCGCTCGTTCTTAACAACTTCCGGAGCTGGTAATTTTCGTTAAAAAAAGTAGGTTATATATGCTAAAAAGGAGGAATTTAACTTGACTGAATAACAATTACCCATATAGCCGACTGTTCCAACTCTACCCCTGATTGTAACGCCTTCTTCGATTTCAACTGCCAAACCCAAATCAGAGATTCGAAGGTGACCTGAATACATGAATTTGTTTAAGACACAAAATAAAACATTTATGGGAAAAACGCTTTACCCACCATGGTCATCTAATAGAATATTTTCCGGTTTCAAATCCCTGGAGTTGTATTAATGTAATTAAGTTGAAAATATATGGAGAAACAACAAGATGAGCGTAAATATCTACCTATATGCAATTCTAGCTTGATGTAAATGTTGTAGACCACAACAGATTTCTGCAGTGTAAAATAAGGCTCTTTTCTCATCGAAGCCTTCGTTTAAGCCCATATTATGTATATGATACTTCAAGTCTCCTCCGTTCATTATTGTTAAAACAAGACATAAAGCGTCCCTGGTTTCAAATGCGTAAGCTAAACTTACCTAAAAGAGAAAATAAAAGAAAATTGTGTAATGACAAAAACAAATAAAGATTTAATAGTCGTAATAAATCATAAAAATTAATAGTTACTATTTATAAATCAAAACATTATAATATATATGTACGAACTGTCTACGTATGTGGATACAATATATAAGATATACAGTATATAAGATGTATATCAGTATATTTAGGTTTTTATTGAATAATAGTAACCATCTGTAGTTTGAAAAGAAAACAAGGATGAAACGAATTTAAGCATCAGAATTTATGACTTGTAATAATACAATAATTTTTGTTGAAACTATCCTTGTTTGCCAAAATGCTGCTGTTGAGTGATAAAAGTGTCAGAAAAAGACAATTAAACTTTTTTTCTCCTAGAGCTAGTTACTACTATAAAATAAGAAAAGCGTACTAAAACAATTTATAGTGAGAATTTATCGTTCAATGTCTTTTTTAGCATGTTGAGGATGTTTTATGAGTATATTACGACTTTAATGAAAATAAACTTACTACGAATCGTGAGTTTACTTTTTGCAATATTTGCTTTTCATTCAACGCCATTGCCTCTCCCTTTCTTTTCTGAGAAAATACAATTATAATGAAATTAGAAATAATATTGACAACAGTTTTACACGAACTACTTTTGTTTCAATGATAAATGATATTAACGATAGAAAGTTTAGGTGCCTATCTATCACCGGATAAGCATCGAGGCGTTTAGAACTGAATAAATTATGATAATTACCTTTATTCTTTTCTTTTCCAGTTTTTTACAAGCATACATTTTACCAGTTGCTCTTACTTGACAAGCACAGACTTCACCAAAACCCCCTTTCCCTAATACTCGATACATACGGAATGTATTTTTTGTAACTTTTTGGCTATAGAAATAAATAACAAAAATATTAATAAAAGAATAAGGAGAACGAAATATATGTTAAAACATTGTCAATTATTTAAGTACTATACAGTCATAATTATACTGATAAATTAAGGGCCAAAGGATATTTTAAAAAAAAATGTGAGTAACTCTACACGGTTAAATGTCATTGCCTAAATTAAATGCATCTAATAATCTGATCTCACTTCTACGATTTAATAAACTTTGAAATATTTATAATGCCAATGTGAATGAAAAAATCCTAAAATTTCAAACAATGTCAGAATTTCTAACAAGAATGGTAACATTAAATATATCCTTATTGCTATTAGAATTGATGATTTTTTATAATACCCTGGTTTTTTCTTTACGCGATTTCTATATTTTCTTTATATCATACTTAGCCAAGGTTTTGACCGATCGTTTAAAGACCTATTCTTCAGGTTGACTGCTGAGCTATGATTGAAAATTGTAACTAGCTTGGGGTGATATGAAGTCTAAAGAGCTTTGTTGGAGATTGGTAAAAAATTGATATAATTGAAGGAAATCATTGGCTGTAAACGAGGTAAATAAAGGTTGAACCTCTAGAAATGACGGTGGGATGACAGAAAAGTGTCCACTTTAGTAATTAAACTTGAGTTTCCAATAATATATTTGAATTCTATGGATATATAACTTAAGAAATGTCCTTAACTTCTATTATAAAAGTTTATCGTAGATAGAGATAGTATAAAATATAGGCATACTATATATATATAAATACGATGATGGGTATGGCATATTTATATTTAAGTATGCAGAAGATAAACTACGTCCTACAATGAACACTAGTTTTTCCAAATAAATGCTCCTATTTGAGTAGTATTTCATCTACCTGTAAAATTTAATCATGATATTAAGGAAGGATGTCTCAAATTAGGTCAACCAATCAGTCATCTGAATGTTTTTTTTCAAAGTGCGGATTATAGGAATAAGAGGAAAACAAAACAGAGATTGGACATAGCAAAAAAGCTTATTTCTTATCTTTATATAAACACTTATAACGAAGCCGATTGCTTTATGCAATGAAGCATATCTCATTTCAGACCTGACCGGTAAAACTGTTACATTACAAGAACACTAACAGAGCTAGTCTACAACGAAAATACAAGCATGGGGTTTTAACGGGTAATTGTAGCAAAGGGGGAGAGTGTTATAGAAGGAAAAATATTTGATTAGTGATGTGCAAGTACAAAATATTGGCTTATTAGTTCAGTAATTGAATAAAAACTGTTTCCCGTACTACTGAGTACTTGTTAACGATATTTCCTATTGTTTTTGTTTATTTTTCCCTTTGGAAGAAGAAAATTACTATGTGAAAGACAAACCTTTCAAGGTATTTCCACTGTAAATATCGTTTGAAATACATGGATGAAAGAAATCCTTGAAACGGTTCGTGACTAAGAAAATCCAAAATAACCCTGCCAACACAAAAAATCAATTATATATGTGGCGCCTACTGTCAAAGCAGGCCTAATTTTCTCTCCTACTTACTGCGAGCATCTTTTGAAGAGGTCCTTATCGGACGGTGATTCTGACATAACAGTCTTGCATTCATTAATTAAATCGTCGCTGATTTTACTCAAAACATCTGGAACCTAAGAAGGAAAATAACTGTATGATGATGTTTTTTTTCCATATATATTTATATATATATTTATAAATATGTATAAACAAATTTACATCTCCGCCAAAAAATTTATCCGTTATTTGCGATGCCAATTCCGCTCTCTTTTCATTCATGGCAACTTCATATTCTTTCTATTATTGTATATAAAACATTATTATGTACTTAAAAATCCTTTTAATATCTTATATCTAGGAAAAATTTCTAATAGTATAAAACACTAAGTACAAATATTAAAAAAAAAATAACTACAAACCACTGAATCAAGAAATAAACTATAATTTCTATATTCTGGTTTCGTATCGCAAAACATGCGAAACAATTCTTTTCCAATAGGCTGTTGCTCAACAATATATGGATAATCCAGAGCTGTAATTAAAGAGAGAGAGAGAGAGAGAGAATAAAAAAATTAAAGAAAGCTAATTAATAGAAGACAAATTATAATATATTTTTTCTTTTCATAATTTATATATATAGATAGAAAACATATAAGTTCAAGTCTAACTAAAATAAAATATATTTTTTCAATCGATTCCTATTATTATCATTATGAAGGTTACAGATAAACAATTATAAAAAATAAGTACTTTAAAATTTTTTTTAACCTCATCATAAAGGTTAAAAAAAATGTTTTTTTTAATAGCAACTTAAGAACTTTTTTAGTTTTTATGTTCAATTTATTTTAGCCTAGAATGGATAATTTACATAAAAAGACATACACACATATGTATATATATATATATATATATATATAAGTATAAATATAAGAGATTAAGGGGGGAGGTTGAAGAAAAATAATGAATAAAAATAAATTAAGACTACCAGCTAGTTTCAGCAGGATATGTAAATTCTAATAAGTGTTAACATACATTCAGAAATAACAAAGAACTATCACAATAAAAAAAAAGGCCAGACGATGAGGAAATGAATCAAAAGTTTGAGAAAAAATATTCCTTTTTATTTTTTTTTTTTAGGTATAACTAAATTCTAAAAATAGATACAATAGAGTAGATGGATCAATTCATTAATAGATTGGATGTTTGAAGTCTATTCTTGCCTCTGTATCCTTACTATATATAAATATATGCCAAAAATATCTTAAGAAATCTTCAATAATAATTTGCTTATTATCAACTATAAATTTGAAAATGTTTTTTGATCGTTAGGGTGTAAAGTGAATTAAGTAGCAGCTTAGAGATACTTTGATGATTTCATTTTACACGAGCGATTGATACTGTATATTTTTGTCAATTACCTTGTCTATACATGCAGGAGCAATAAAAAAAGATAACTAAACACACTTTACAAAATACTACTTTAAAAATGCTCAATATTTAAATTTAATATATTTTTCTTTCAGTACTCAATAACATAGAATAAAAGAAGGAAAAAAATAAGAAAATATAAGCAATAATGAATTATAACTAATTTCTAAGATAAATCAATTAATAGCTCTATCAGTGTAGTGTCTGCGAAAGTGATGAAAGAATAATGTAGTAAGCCCATCATCTGCAGCACTTGTGTCAATGTCCAAAGTTAATCTTATATTATAATATAGCTTCAGTTCACCGCTGAGAAATAAAAGAAACTGCTTCATACATAATTAATATGAATTAAAGTGTTACTCAAGTGCTAACTTATATTTTTACGGCAATTTTTACTAATAAAATTCTGGTTTACATTATTGATTAGAGTAGAGCAATCATGTCAAGGTAATTACAAAACCGTTATATAAAGATAGATGAGGCTGCTAGCTGATGTTAGACTATTGATTGGAGCAAGAGAGGTATTTTCCTGTTTCCGCTCAGTTAGTTCTGTTTAAATCATCCTATTAACTGCAACGTCGAATAGCTCGAGAAAATTGCACAAATACCTTATGCATTTCGCCTACTTGTTCATTTCGTGCAAGGAAATACCATGACACGTGATAAATTCAACATTGAAGTTGTAGAAGACAAGGGTGAGGTATTGGTTTTAAGGTTAAAGGGTGAAGGGAAAGGAATATAGAGGATAATTAATTAATCAATACAAATAAGTAAACATTATTCAAAAACGAAAAAGGAAATATCGAAAGAATATAGACAAACTATAAAGTTAAAAAATAGAATATACTGACACGATTTACAGTGTTAGTCAAAAACATGATTTTACCCAGAAGGTAAAAAACTCTACTCACGTATCTTATCTTTAATGGGCAAAGCCTCGGATATGTGTGGAAATTTCAGAATCTGCTTCCATTTCTTACTCTTCCCTTTACGTTTACCACCTCCTCCTGGATAATAATAAGAATTTATTATGTACATATATACATATGTACTATATACATATACAGTTTAGGTTATGTATTATCACAACTATATTATGAATAATAAACTAAAATACTTTTATACATAATTTAATGTTTGTATACATCAATTTACAAATGTTAAAAATATAAAAACATATCATTCTAGGCGTAAATATTATTTCTTTTTATATTCTTTCAGCGTTTTTGCTGCTTTTTTTTGATGTTTTATTTACATTTACTTATAAGTATGCAATAAATATCCTGCACACATATATATGTAGATGTACTATTGTATAAAAAGTACCAAATAAACGCTACACACGATGTACTAATGTGTGGGCTATGTGTTGTTTAGATCCATATTTGCACAGACTTGTATTCGTATACAAACACTCTTTTACACAGGCTTTTGATATTAAAGTATATCAATAAACATATAGGTATGTGTATGTATGTATGTATGTATGAATGTGTGTATATCTATATAGAAATGATTATTTAAACGTTAACATTTATAATTGCATACATGTATATGTTTTCTATATGCCGTATTACGTATTGCTTATACTATATGTGTGAGCTGAAGGCTGCATAGATAGAAAGGAAAAAACATACTTATATAACTTATATATATATATATAAGAACATAGTGTAGATACTGTACATACTGTATCTTTTTGTTCATAGATAGATAGATTAAAAGTATGATGTACACATTCGTATAAACACTTATCCGAACACGAAAAGATATATAAATATAAATATATTCAACAGTACATGTACATATATATAAACCACATTGACAAGGCAAAAAAAAATAACAGTCGTCTTCGGCAAAGCCATTATCGATTATATTTTACCTTCTCTTGCCTTAATGTAGACTGTATTCGCCACAATATTTTCGAGCTCCATTTCTAAGCTTTCCTATTGATGTTATCAATATCTCAAATGTAGGTAAAGCGTGAGATAAATTGCATAAAGCTGGGTGTGGTACCTATACAACAATTTTATGCAGTCGATGTACGGTCTAACTAAATACTGGCTAGCAATATACGTGGCGCTGGCGAATCTAACCAATCAGACCCCTTCAGTCGTGTTTATAATTTATTCGTAAAGTTTTGACGGTATTTTATTATATATAACAAAAAAATACAATGATCTTTTAAGTTTCCTGTCATTTGATTCTAAAAAATGGATTATAGAACGCCGATGAGACACATTACAAATTATACCGCTCAATACAATATAGTTCCAATTGTACTTAAAGAACTTCGAATGTATAACACATATAAAAAAAACACATTTAGACAATGTTATATAACAAATATTTCATAATATTTAAGCGTACAATCATATACCAAAGCGAAAGTCATGAAAACAACGTATTAATTTCTAGGAATGACGATTTCTATTTCTTTTTATTAGTCATTTAACACATTGGTTAAATTGTTCAACTTCAGAGGATTGACATATTCAAGTAGTTCACCAATTAAATATCTTTAAAGGAAAACTTCTGTTTATTTTCAGTTTGTATTAAGGAAATAATAAACCCGGAAGTAGAAATAAGTACAAGGAAGGTAAAAAGTTGTTGAATTTAATAATAACCAGAGAGAATAAAAGAGTTTAATGAAAGAGACTATGCCATATTAAATTAATACTAAAAAGATTTACCAATAGCTTAACATAACTTTTACAATTCATATGAAAAAATAATAGTATCATCAATGTTTTTTTTATAACACTTTTGTGATACAAAAAACAGGAAATCAATAGAAGAATAAGGGTTAAATCGAAGAAAAATAGAGGGAACAGGAAAAAAGATATGATGATTAATAAGATCAACAAATCTTATGTCACTGTTTATATTATTTAAAAAAATGAAGAAAAATGTTGTAAAATCTTTATAGATAGAAGATACAACGATTTCGGCATCCATTTTTTTTTCAATTTGTCATAATTTGTGATGTTAAATATTGTCTTTTTGTTAATTGAAAACATCTAAATAATTCTTTCTATGGCTAATCTAAAGCTAAAGGAATTTAAAGTAGAATATATATATATATATAAGGTATATATATATAAGGTATATATATATATATATATATATATATATATATATATAGAGAGAGAGAGAGAGAGAGAGAGAGAAGAGGAAGATAGGGAGTGAGAGAAGGTTAGGAGAAAAGTTGATATTTTCTATTAGAATTGAAATAAGACTAGGAATTTCTTTTCTTGTTAAAATTAATCAGAAACGCAACAAGTGACGCCCCTTATATTCGGAGCATTGACGTTCAGTAATTAGAAGTATCGTTTCTTCGACCGAGGCCGAAGACTTTTATTATCTTCCGAGAGGTAGCGCAGTCATCGATGCGGAGCCAGTCCAGGCATATTAACTAACTTTAAAAGGAATATTCTGTAGCGAAAAAATATATAGTCCGATAATCATTCTAATTTAGGCCTATAATACAAATGAATATTTTCTTAAGAGTACATTATTATTAATTACCTGGACGTATGAACGACTATACATTAAATAACCTTTGTACGTTGTCCTTACATAATTTGTACAGAAAGCTGGAGCACGTAACCACAGTAATTTCCCAGAATTTAATTAAGGAGCGTTTCTTAATTGATTTCTCTATGACTTTCACTTCATATGAGCAAATTGACGAAATTTTATAAAAATTTACTGTCCAAACACATCTCTGCAGAAATATTCAATTTTATTTGCATAATTACTCCCTCAGAAAGATATAGCGCCTGCAAAATTCCCTGACTTTCGTGCAATACCCTAAGTTCGTTTATGAATGAAATACTAAAAGAAATCGCATGGGAATATATATATATAAATATGTCTATAAGTAGAGAGATCGAACGGAAATAGATAGAGAGACGACAGTGAATTGTTTTTTATGGTAAAACATGTTAAAAGATTTATCTGTAGAATTGTCTTAAATTGGTAAAAAAAGATATCTTAAAAGAATATAAAGAATGATAATAGAAGGAAGGAGAATTAATATATAAATCTACTGTATACGGAGCATTATATAATATACAACTGCATTATATATCTATTTATATAGAAACTTCTTATCCTTATAACAATATATAGGGCATGGTATTGTTCTTAATAAGTAGATTAATAATCCGAAACAATATTTGTTTTTAAATTAGTCACTAATAGGTTTTTCTTAATTAATAACCTGTAATACGATATTTATGGAATGATATTTCTCTATGAAGAATTACGAGCTTCATCAATGATATTGCAATCTTCTTATACATTTGAAACTTTAATCAAAACTGTAACTTTAAGGCTTCCTGAGAGTTGCAGGAAATGCTAAAAGATTTTCCGGTGAAAAAACTTATAGATACTGTATATATAGTTAAGCCCCTAATGTGCCCTTTAAGTCGTACATCCATTTGCGCTAATGGCTAAATAAGTTAATACCGGCACGTGGAAGCTTTATCAGTTCATCTTCTAAAATTTATACTGTACGTTAACACACACACACACATACACACCCATGAACACACCTTCGCCTGTGCTCTCTAGAAACAAAGATAAGTTAGACACTTTTTATTTCAAGCACACCCTGTTTTTACCCTATTTAGCTGTCACGTTCTCTCTAATTTACTCTTTGAATTGATAAAAAGTTCTTGAACTTTATTATTCTCATACGTAGTAAAAAGTCATATCTTACTTTAGTAGCTTGTAGCCGCCTTAACACTATCATTTATATAGAATCATTCACAAATCATATCAACAAATTGAACTAGTAGAATTTGAAGATAATTGCATATTAATACAATATTGTAATTAATTATATATATATACTGTATATTACTGTGTTTTTATTGAAGATATTACAATATAATCACATTTAAAAAGGATTATTCATTCTTAGTTCCCGTTCTAAGAGCAACTACAACTCAGGTCACGAATCGTAAACAGCTTGTATTAACCATGAATAGAGCATTATTTAGTATGAGGTGCACCCAAAAATTCTTTTTTTTCTTCTTCAGAAGATTTTTATACAGCAACTAAAACCAAAAACCAAACCAAATAGAACTAACACTTACATTTTTACAATTCGTATGTTATTAAAAGCATTGTGTTATAGCCTTTTTTTATGTGCTTTTACTTCATAATTTTTTTCCTTTCTTCCATTTTGACGGGACTTTTCTAGAAGGAATATATCTATTTCTAAGCCAATCTTTTTCTCTTTTTACCTAAAAGAATAAAGTGGGAAATAAAAGACTTTCTCTTTCTTGGCTAATTTCTAAATTTACTATTGAAAATATTGGATTTTTTTCCTTTAGGCTCAAAGTAAACTTTAATAAATTTGTAGCAATTTCCTTTCTGATTCAAATGTAGGTATTGGTTCATTAAAGAATAAAAATATATAAATCTAGTTTCGTAGGGAAAATATAATCCAACTTTTGATTACTTTTTGAAAATAATACATTTATAAATGAAATATATTCATGTAAATAGCATAAAATATTATCAAAAGCCTTTACTCTCTTCTTCATTTCTCCCAACATGTAAATATTTTTGAAAGCAAGTCTTACTTTCTTTATTCTTAGTTGGAAAGTAGAGAACTTTTGTAGTGCTAGCCTAACATGCAATTTGTAATTAAATGTTATGATAAGTCATCGGTAATTTAGATTTTTAACCACATGGACTTCGTTACAAATAATATTAAAATTAATAAACAATATTCCCTGCAGATGGCAGCATAGCATTGCTATAAAGCAAAATTTTTTTAAGAATTTTTTTTGGCTTAACAAACGACATCTATTGATGACAAAGAGTGAAGATTGATTCTATAGAAAAAGGCAAGCACCTGTCGGCACGCCTGCATTGTTTTGTAAAAAAAGGTCAAAGAAAATGAAAGCTAAAATTTTGAGCAAAAGAAATTTGAACACTTTTTCAGGCGATTTTTCATTACCTACAGACAAAATTAAGTAGCGTTAAAACGACGAAAGAATTTGGAAATTTTCCGCCCCGATGAATCCAATCCCATGTCTTGAATATCGGCCTAAGGAATACACAGAAGGCATATATATTCAAGTCCTTCCAGTGCAAATAATAAGCACTTAGTAGCTGTGAAAACATAATCAATATAATTTCAAATCAATAAAATTTGACTTCAAACAAGCAAATACTTTCTACAAGTTGTTTGCATTATTGTCTGAAATTGATATTCAGGCCTATTTTTCACGTGTTTTCACCCGCGGCGCTTTAAACCCCCACCCCTCCTTCTCCACCTCCCCAGTTTCTCCCTGTCTCTTTTTGCATACCTTATTAACGGCGGTTTGTTTTCATTGGGAGGATATACAAGCATTTTATGACACAAGACGCTAGTTTTTATCTTTGTATGTAAATTTCTCTGTCCAAGATAATATAGCCTTTGTTCAAATTCAATCTTCCCCCTGTCTTTACTAGCGACTAAGTAAGTATGCAAGTATACTACTGTTTACAGCAATAGCATACTCCCAAGTTTATTTATTACATACTCAGGATACATGCATTCGTTTATTTGATTGTGTCTAAAAGTATATTATAAAGTAATTTTTCCCTTGTTTTCTCCAATTACACAAATAGGCTATCAAATCCAGTCAGCCATGAAAATGGATTAGCATAAACGGCGTCCCAAAAGACAGCTCATGGGAACGCGCGCATTTTCTAATATATATATACAGTATATTTATTTATATATTTATATAAATATATATTTCTTGTGTTTGAATAAAAGTGAATAATATTTGGCATGTGGGTGTTGAGAATATTCAATTTATCTCTTCTTAAAATCTCTATACTATTCAGATATTCCGATAAAGTTTTTTAGGCTTTGCTCACTAAAGGTACGAACCGATTTGCGATATGTTGCTAAAGTTATTCTAGGTTTTATTTGGCTATATTTATATTATATATTCAAGTATATCTATATAAAGAAAAGAATTAATACAATGGTTATATTGGATTATTAACAGTATACAAACTCCTTATGATTCTCATGCCGTCATTTAGCTGTCAATGCTTGAATGCATTGTCTGATTGTCAAACACTATACGTCCAATTAAGCCTTTAAATGGCTAAATTTTTTTTTCCAAGCTTCTTCTTTTCCGTCCCTCTTCTATGAAAAGAACCAATAGTTCCCTATTGATCCTCCCTCTTTGTTAGAAAGAATAAAAGAAAAAAATTCTACCTCCATCATTTTTTTAATTTATTCTTTTATGTATATAAATAATAGTTGGAGGACATATAGAACATAGAATACACGTTTATTCCTACTTTAACGGAGGAGAATCACTGTCTTATCTCTAGTGTAAAATAGATTAGGGTCTACATAATTTTTTTCCTAAATAGAGATTTCATAAAGGGGAATTTTCTTCTTCTTTTGCTCTCTCTCTCTCTCTCTCTTGAATAATCAAGCGACTCATGCCTGAAATTGGGTTTAGAATTCAGGTAATATAAGAAATTATTTACAAACCTTCAAAGGAACTGCTCACTGCTTGAATTTAACAGTATTTCGAAGAGGATGAAATGTTTTTACTATGTATAATAAAATACGCACATTTCCTTATTTGTATAATTTATTACCATTTACGGTACTTGTTTTAACTTTTTTTATAGCTAATTCTAAACGTTTACCTATTTTTTCTATTTTATATATTTGTACAATTTATTTATAGAGAAAGGCAAAACAGAGAGAAAAGAGACTGAAACGTTATTTTAATTGAATATAAAATGTTTTTAGTATAGTATAGAAAGATAGAATAATATTCATGAATTTATCATCATCTGCATTGAATTTATAAAATCGTTTACTAAATCAATTTACTCTTCTTCCTTCATTTTATCATTCTTTGTTTTATTTTGTTATTTTTTTATCATAATGCATTTACTTCATTTTTTATTATGCGTTTTTAATTCATTTCTAATAGATTTTTAAATGGTAGAATGAACATGGAAACTTTATAAAAGTTTTACTAAATTTTTCGGTGTTTACTTTAAAAGATGCGTATTATTGTAAATATCTAAAGGAAAAAAAACTGTTTTCAATTTATATAAAAGAGAAGATTAAGAGCCACTGAATATACAATTAAATTCTTTTACCTAAATTGTAACTGCGTCATCTATTTCATTACATTTTTCAACTTATAATTTCATACTTTACAAAGTACTTATAAGCTCTTCAATCATTATTCTTATCACTTTCAAAAATCGCTGGTTTTTTATTTTACCTCCTCTATGGATTAACGGATTAATGAGAACATTTAGATTATATCTAAAACTGAATTAACAAATCGTTAAGATTTCTTCAGTTATGTCAATAAGCTGCCTTGACAGCGGGCCCTGCTATGAATAATTAATAGTCGTTCAAGCGGACAATCCATGCCATGAGAACTTTGAAAAACTTGAACAATCTAACCTAAATGCCACCCTCAAAATATTTTCATGTATATACCTAAAAATTATATCTGGGTCACGTGACTTCCGATAAAAATTCTCGTTGGGCGGCGCTCTTTTATGAAAAGAGGGATTTTTCAAACGTCTGCTGAGAGCAGTGCTAGGAAGTGTTTGAATATATTTATACATAACTCTTTATACTAGGGAAAAAATGTCGTGTGCAAGGATAACATTAATTTTAATGCTTTTTTCATCGTCAAAAGCATGGCACTGTTCAAGAAGTGAACCATTGGGATTGATCACTGAAGATATACGAAGTTGGCAAATATCCGCTTCGAGTTCATACCCAAATCGCTGGGATAGATACTGCTCAACAAACTATGCCAGAGTTTACGAAACTGGAACAAAGGCATGGTGCGCCAAGAGAAAAAGTCCCTCCGAATGGATTCAAGTAGACTTGGGTGTGGCGGCAAGTATAAGCGGTAAAAGAATTTTATTATTACTACTTTTTTTCAAAATTATTTATATTCATAAATATCAGTTTACAAATGTTGTTCTCTTTTCCACTTTACTCTTCTTCAATCTGTTTTTACCTCTCCCCCTCCCTCTATTCCTCTTCTTTTTCTTCCCTATTCTATCGAATCTATAAAAATCCATCAAACAAATAGAAAATTAGTTGATTGCTTGTTTTTTCAAAAGCAAATATTGAAGTCATCATTATCGAATAAGTGCGAAGTAAAACTTTTTTTTCTATGTAAATAAATCTTATAATAAAAGCAAAACTTTAAAAATGAACTGTTTAAAATAATCAAAGTTATATTGTTAAATGAAAAAAGTCTGTAGTTCCTTTCAGACAAGAGTAGAAAACACATAAGTAAACGGTTAATATAAATATTTTTGAACAAACGGAATCAAGCTATGTTTTTATTTGTTCAAAGAGAAAAAAGTAAGAGAAAGAGAGAAAGACAGAAAGTGTTGAATACATATATATATATACTGTATATTTATAATATATGCATATTTATATGAAATCTTTAAAAACATCTTATAAAAAGTAAGCTTTCTTTTTGTAGTTTATTTTTAAATAGTGTAAACTTGTTAATAGCCGGAAATATTTGAAATAGTTGAGCTTTTTTTATGTTTTTTTTTTACAACTATTCAACTTTTTACAAGAAGAAATTAAAGAGTTAAAAGCTTAGAAAAACGTAATATGCAAATAGTAAGCTGAAGCGTGTGAAAACGAAAAGTATTTAGAGAGCGAATGTGTTTATACAGAATTGAGAGTCATGCGCTCTATTAAACTGCTTATTATTACTACTATATTAAGTATTAGCAAAAACTAAGCAAAGTCATTAATAAATATTCTATTTGTTATTTTATTATATAAACAATAAACTTTTTTGAATTTCTTAAATATATATTTCAGCCTAGACAATTTCTTTCTCTCCCTATCATCTCCATTAACATCCTTTTCAATCCTTTGAAGCTTCTTCTTCATTCGTCTTGACGTTCTTGATAAGGTGAACAATGGTGAAATTGAATTTTGAGCAATTACTACTAAGGCCTAGTTCTCCTTTTCAAGCGACAAAGTTTCAATTGTAACATTTTTATATAGGCGAATAATTAATGCGATCTTTTTTCTTTATAAATATAGTTTATTTAAGCGACATAGATTTTAAGTTGTCTTTTCCTTTGTCAACTGCAAAATATACAGCATGTCTGTTGGTAATAAATCAAGCATTGTTATGGAAATTTGCAAGAAAAGAAGCACTTCCTCTTTAATGCTAATTTAATTTCACATGCCATTTAGAGTTTAATAAAGCGTATAAGATTCAAATAGTTAATAGTTTAAAGGAATTTTTGATTAATTTATAAATCCCTTAACAAAATCCTAATTTTTTTAAGTACCGTATAAAAATATAGGTGAATAGGTTAAAAACTGTGCAAATTATCGGTTAAGGTATCGTTTAATGCGCATATATACAGCTTAAAGGATATTTGTTTATAAACATAAAAGCAATCACAATTTATAAGAGAGCAATAGATAGAGAGATAAAAAAAAAGAGAGAGAGAGTGACTATGAGGGAAGGTAAAGGGAAGATATATCTGCTATATATATATATATATATAAATACCCTATATATCATTTTTAAATATTTATTGACAGAAATAGCAATACCAGGCAACGATTTAGTATCATTTTATCTGCATAAAAACCCAGTCTAGGGTGTGTGACTATCCATAAAATTTTCCTCATCAAATAGTAAAGTTTATTATTCAATAGATAAAAAACATTCAACTAATAACATTTAAACGTTCTTGTTTAAAATTGATTTTTATAAGGGATGAAGAGTAGTCTTTTTTAATTATTTCCCCCTAAAGCGACGTCCCTACCGCTCTTTTATGGATGCAAACTATAATTGACACTTTGTGCTTGATAATTTGATCTCCTATTGTTGATCAGTATTTCTGTCAAATTTACAAATACCTTATATCATATACGGTATAGAAATCAAGTAAATTAGTTAATTGTAAGTAAAAGGTTAAAGGTACAGAATTAGTTATAAAAAGGTTGAAATATTTTCTCAAGACTTGAGAAGGTTATATAAACTAACTATGGGCTGAAATCAACGTCCTTTTGACAGGTAGAGAATAGCTTCAAACTTCAAAGCTGTTTATAATACGTTTTAAGCGAAAATCTTTACCAATCTAATAGAACTTTGAATGAATGATCAAAATTTCTCTATATTTTACCAATAAACAACTATTGGTAGGCGGTAAATGTCCTCAAAGTATCAAATTTTTAGACGGTCACGTGACGTTCAACAGGATTTAATATTATAAAACGAATATCATATTGTGTTCATACTTGTATATGTGTGCTTGTGTGTGTGTATGTATGTGTGTGTATGTGTGTGCATTATACAGTATATATATATACATATATATATATGTATATATATATTTATACACTCTCTATTTATATACGTATAGCTGACATTTAAAGTTTGATATATCATACTTATGTATATAGAAAAATTGAACAGGCTCTCACTATAAACTCATTCAAAAAACTTAATTACAAACCGTTCCAAAATAAATATAACAACATCACGTGACAATGGTTTTCTATATGATTCAATAGACCCGTATGATTTTTCACGCAAGGTAAAGTGGTAGAGTAAGTAAAAATAATGGGATGAAACGAAAATTGAAAAGAAATAATGTGTAAAAAGAGCATGATAGATAAGAGAGAAGAATAGGTTGGGTGAAGATATTTAAAGAAATCAATCTCAAAGCGAAAAGCTCGCGAGTCGTTAAAAACGAAAAGAACCCATATAAATAAAACGTTCTATAAAGTTTTCTAACATATCGTTCATCCGATGCGCACTTGTCAAAAATGTTCACTTCAAGCTTTGAATTGTTGACTTGGCCTCTAATTTTCGTTGTCATTTAAATTCATTCATTTCTTTCAGGTGTCATGACCCAGGGTCGTTGCGACGGAAGAGAATGGGTAACTTCCTTTAAGATTTCCTATAGTCACGATGCTTTCCACTGGAAGTATGTGAATGATGCATACGACAATCATCGGCTTTTCGAGGGCAATATCGACTCATGTTCAGTCAGGCACTCGTACATTGATAAACCAGTCATTGGGCGATTCTTAAGATTCCATACTATCAGTTGGAAGGGACATCCGAGTATGAGAGTAGAAATATTAGGATGCCAACGTAAGTATAACAGTTTTCAGTCACTAATAGAAGTTTTATTAAGCGCCTTTTTTATACGTTATAGAACATTTAGGCGCTTTCAATCCGTCAATAGGGCATTTATCATACATAAATCGTAAGACGTTCGCCAAGAGTTTTTATACACAGTTGACTGTCCGTTAATGACAGTATCTTGTATGCTCGAAAAACTTTCAAGTGACTTAATGATTAATTAATATTAGTTATTAACTAATTTATTGGCCAATGAATTAATAATTTATAAAGCGATAAACAACATTCTTAAGGAATATATTCTCTTTTTCTTATTCTTTTGTGTACAAAATAATATACTATAAGGGGGCGAAAAAAGGATATATCTTTGTAAACAAACTCTTGATAACTGTTATCTATCAAATGGTCGATTTGTTTTATTATTAGATGGAAATATTTCACTAAAAATAGCGGCCTGTTTCGGCCGGTCGATATGCCACTTTGATCACGTATGATTAAAAGCTTATGCGAGATATTTATCTACAAATGAATAACAATTCTTAAAGAACACCTTTTAAGCATATTCGACTTGTAAAACATGCAAAATTTAATTTTATAACAAACAACTTACTTCCGTTTCTTTCGATATTAATGCAAAAGAGAAAAAATAAACTCAAAGAAAAACACGAGATGCTCTTTTTGCATTACATTATTACATATTTAAAGCAGAAATTTAAATATATAAAGGTTAAGGATCAGCTGCGAAAGAAGTTTCTTTTGTTAGAGAAATCCGTCTTGAGAGGACCATTTATATACTCTACTAAATAAGTTACAAGGAAAAAGGCCTAATAAAGAATTTTTAAGAATCAAATGCAAACAAATCTCAAATAATATTCGTGCGAAAGAGCTTCAAATATTTTGTTGCAAATATTTAAACGGAAACTTATACTGTAACTGATCATGACAAAATTAAACTATTTATAAATTCTGTCCTATTTTATGCGTATGTAATGATGAGGAGGCGAAGGGGGGTGGGTGGAAGGGAAGAGGAGAAGGAAGACGGAGAGAGGAGAAATAATACTCTATATATAAACAGGAAACAGTTTCCTTAAGTAGTTCTATTTTTCTTTTTGATGTTTAACAAGAAACCAGCAAAAGAGGATCCAATATCAAATAATATATACAGTAATATATATTATTTTGGAGAGAGAGAGAGCATATAAATGGCCTTGAATGACAAAAAAAAAGGTTGAACTGGTTGCAATATTTTTTTATTAAAAATTTATTAAAAATTTTTTCTCACTTTTAAATGTCATAAAATCGGCTAGTCGAAGTAATAAAATACTTTTAGATTGCGCTTAATTCATATATAAGAGAGAGATCTTATTTTCTTTGTGTTTTTACAGCTTGTAAACAGCCTTTAGCGTTGCCGCCTTACGCCAAAACGACGGCTTCTTCGGAATCCTCACCTAATAAAAGAAATTCACCTTCCATTAGTGGAACTGCTCAGGATTCATATTTATTGACGAAGGGAGCTTGGTGCGCCCAAAAGAGTGACAGTAAATAATATTCTTTTTTAAATAGTTTTACTATATTTGGCTATAATTGAAACCGAAAAAAATTATGGGAATCTGTACGACAGATGTGTAGGCCTATATTTAGACAAATATTTTTCATTTCTAATAGATATAATAGGCTATTTTCGTAAACTCTTTTTTTAAAGGATATTTTAATATTTATATACATTTACGCCCATTTCCGCCTTAAATATCCTTACATACGTATACAAAGTAACTTTTGTAAAAGTTGGATAGCCATTCGGTTTCGTGGCGCCATCTCTTGTTTTAATGAATGACAGTAACTTTTGTATATCTTTTAAAGAACAACCCTGGTTGCAAATTGATGTTGGACCGCCTACAATACTCACCGCTGTCTCAACTAAAGGATTAGGAGAGTTTCGCAAGAAACGCTGGGTCACACATTTTAATATTTCTTACGCAAACAGTACGACTGGTCCGTGGTATAACTATTCTGAGAGTGGGAATGATTATTCCTTTACGGCTAATACAGACAAATATACAGAGAGACGTCACTATTTTGCGTCTCCTTTCAAGGCAAGATTCATTCGATTCTATCCTACGAAATGGAAGGGAAAACAACCTTGTATGAGAGCAGGAGTTTTCGGTTGTCCACAAAATGGAATTTGTCAAAAAGGTTATCTTCGAGTAGCAGAAGATTCTCCATGCGTCGAAAATATAGCTTACGGAAGAAAATCGTATGTCAATAATAAACGCCATTTTAAACGTCATGTCGGTGAATGGAGTGGTTCAAATCAAGCTCAAAGAGCCGTTGACGGTGATGAGAATCAGTCTATACACCATTGTACAATATTAGATAATTTCTACGTTTCTAGACCTTTTTGGATGGTGGATTTAGGACACAGTACACCTATTTCAGGTGTTGTAATTGTAACTTGGCAGGGAAAGAATTTGAAAACAAATTCACCAGTTAAATCATCTTATTACGATTATATGAGAAATTTAAGAAAGTTAACAGTATACGTTAGTTCAGAAAAGAGAAGATCGAAAAAGGTAGAAAAAATTGCAAAGGAATCGAATAAATGTGGTTATGTTACAAGCGTTAATGAAGCCCTTTTCCAACGACGAATACATATTGAATGTATGAAACCAATGAATGGTAGATATTTGTACATCGAAGCTGAAGGAGCTGAGGATAGATGGTCTAAAGTTTTTTCAGCGGTTTTGTGCGAGGTTATGGCTTACTCTTAACTGTGTTCAACTCTCTGTTTTTAAAGCGTAAATTGTAAAAATATTCTTTTTCTACAAAAACTTCAAACTACCAAAATTTTACATTGTTTTATCTTGTGACAGTTTTTTTTGCTATTTTTTTTATATTCCATTATTTAAGTATTAGATTATCTTACAATCTTTTCCCCTTTAGCAGTTAAATAGTGACCTCAATTAAAGATGCTTAGAAGACTTTTTTTTTTTACAGCTCTGAAACGAAAAAAGAAAAAAGTATGAACAAAAATTAAATCAATTAATTTTTTTCAATATCGAAGACAAAAACTTCTTATTTTAAAGAATTCATTGTAAATATTTTCTTCATCCATTTCATAGATTTTTCTTTTTTTTTTCTAGAAAATATCTTAACAGAGTTTTTAATTTTTGTGATAAAACGAAATACATTTAATTATTTTATCAAAAGAATTTTTTGCGTTATTTTTAAACTATAAACATAAAAATAAAGTGTTTTATAAGTTTTATATTCATATTTATTATAAATCTTTTTTTTATTAAAAAAAAAAAAGTTTCTCAAGACTTTTTTCTTCAAAAAAAGTTTCGCCTTTGTCCTTCTGTCTCTCTCCTTCTTGTCTAATTATTAAGCGATTGAAAATTCTGTATTTGTAATTTTCTAGTGATAGAGATTAGCAAAATTCTATTGTTTGGAGAATACATAAATTACTTCAATAGTAAATAATATGATATCTTTATCTAACACCTGTGATACACGGTTCAAAGTCCTAAATTGATGTTTTGATCTATTAGAGCATATTTCTATTTTTCTTTTGAAAACCTTAGTAGTTGTTTTTTTAGTAAGCATCGCAAAAATATGTATATTTTCTATAGTATTGTAGTAACAATGATAGAGTAATTACTGAAAATCCAAGATATGTTGTAACTTCTATGGAAGGAAATGACTAGTCAACATTTAATTTTCTAAAGTGCTGTAGAGGCTCTTCTGTTTTAGGTTTCAAAGTTTCATCATAGAATAAGGTTCTTCTATTCGTTTTCTGAAGAATTTGATCTCTTTCTGAAACTAAGACTTTCAATTGATCATCTGAAGAAAAGAAGTTTATAGATTTGATGAACATCAGTATATTCCAATTCTTCATTTACCTATAATCTTTTCAATTGTCCCAGCATTGGGACCAGAGTAATCGTCGGGTAAATATTCTAGAGGTAGCATTCGCTTGGGAATTACCTCATAAACTGACTCGAGAGTCTCGTGGACACGGATCTGATTATGTAAAAATCATGAAATAAATATTTTCCTGTCAAAAGGAAACAAACTAACTCTTTCTCTATGCTTCTGTTTCATGTAAGGTTTGTATAGAGCGAAGAAAGCTTCAAACAGTCCACCAACATTGTAGTAATGAAAACCCTTCATTCTTCCAACTTGAGCATTCTGCGTTTTAAAGTTTATACTAAGTTTTTTAGATTCTAAAAATTCAAACATCGAATAATCTCACCTGTGCCTCTTTATGATACTTCATCATGACAGGATCACTCAGTCCAGCAATTAATTTTAAGCTTAAGCCAGTCATATCGGCAAAAATTAGTATCCCGTTAACTTGACATATTTCATCAGACATCATTGATAAAAATGTAGCATTCCAAGATCTAATGAGTAACTCAGGTGACCACTTTTTTTTTATTTCACTGGGTGTGATAGCAGCTATAAGGTTAAAATTAAATATGTTAAATAAAACATTGAAACTTGAAAGAGAGTCAAGTAAAATGCATACTCAATCTGTAGAGAATAATTCTTCTCCCTTCGTCATCATAACCTGGTAAGACGACTATTTGTCTGATCAAGAGATAGATAAATAAGTAGTGATATAAGAAAAGGTTTATGACAAACCTACCCAAGTTTCAATACTTCTTGTAATTTCTTGTCGTGAGTATCAATGTCTGCTATAAACTGTAAATTTTTGCCAAAAAATTTTAAAACATTTTCAATCGTTTCTCTAGCTTTAGCTTGACTAAATTTCGCATGTCTTAGAAACCTTAGTAGATTACCGGTATCTAAAAAGGGTAAGGATTTATTTAAAGTATCATGGAGTATTAATATTAACATCCTACTAGTATCAATCCGTAAATGTTTTTGATCATTAACCCATTCTCTTAAAGCTTGAACAGCTGCCAATCTATCACTAGGTATTTCATTTAACTCATCTTTAGCTTTTTTTATAGATTTCTCATCTAACGAACACGTATAGTCGTCCTCCATTTTGCTGACACAAATCACCAAGTTTCTTGTAATTTATGCAAGATAGGCTGATCTTGTAATGTTGCGAAATTTATGTTAATGTTAAGAAATTCAATTACTTGAATGTTATGAATATATCATAAATTTATAATATAGTAATGGAATTTTTCGTTTGATTTAAAAAACAAAATATTAAAGTTACTTGAACGATAATATAGGAAATATAGAATGAATTGTTTCTTTAGGATAATTAAGCCTAGGTATCCCCAGGTAAATAAACTGCTTTTCTTATCGATTTTCACAAGCATATTGTGAAATATGGTCGTAAAAAATATGGCAAATTTCCTAACTCCATATAGATTAGGTGACTAATGGTCACAATTGTAGTTTTGGAAGTGAACACGTCAAGAATTGATGGCTATGACTAAACATTCTCAAACGTTAAAGAAAATAGAGTAGTTTTAAAATATATTTTAATTTTTGTAAATAAAAGAACATATATCATTGCACTATGTATTACTTATACATCTAATCAATATTGAGTTTTCTAAAATGTTGAAGGGGTTCAGCTGATGGTTTTTTACTTTCATCATAGGATATGTGCTTTGGATCAGTAAAATCTAGGATTTTCTCTCTCTTTTTAAGTATTGCGTCCGCTGTTTGAGCTGAAAAACAATTAAACTTAGAGACTTTTGCGAAGTAAAGAGATCTAGTGTATTCATTACCTCCAATCTCTACAAGAGATCCAGCTCTTGGTCCGTCATAGTCATCCGGTAAATATTCGTTAGGCAGCATTCTCTTGGGAATGTATCGATAAATTGATTCCAGTGTTTCATGTACACGTAACTATTAAATATGAGACCAATTGTAAATTATAGAAGTCATCTTTCAAGAAATATTCAAGATAATTTACCCTTTCCTTATGCTTCTGCTTCATGAACGGTTTGTACATGGAAAACATAGCTTCAAAGAGACCTCCAATATTGTAGTAATGAAAACCTTTTAGTCGACCTACTTGGGCGTTCTAGGTAAAATAATAAATCATTGTTGTTAGTAGTCCCAAAAAATATTACAGAAAAAAGTATTATATATAATGTATATACTGTATATACCTGACTGTCTTTATGGTATTTAATAGACTCTGGGTCATTAAATGTTGAAATCATTTTCAAAGTAACGCCGGTCATGTCGAAAAACATCACAACACCATTGACTTGAAACATTTCATCGTCCATCAGGGATATAAATACAGTATTCATGACTTTTACCATTACGGAAAACTTATAATCTCTCTTGTACTCGTCGAAAGGTATCATATCTAAGTAAGGTAGGAAAAAGTGTTAGTGCTGGCCTGATAAATCTACTTTAAAATTTGAATACTTAGTTTATATAGCATTACTTTTCTTCCATCATCATCATATCCAGGTAATAGCATAAGCTGACTATTTAAAAAGATATATTTTCAATATTTGATATGTTTAATGCAAAACAATAATTAAAAGTTACCCTCGTCTAAGCATTGACTGACATTTGTCATCTTCGGCATCCAAGTTGGAGAAATAGGTTCTAGACTTTGAAATAAACTTTGCCACATTCTCAATTGTCTCTCTTGCTTTAGCTTGACTAAACTTGCTGTGTCTCAAAATTCTAATCAAATTTAGCGTGTCTGTTAATAAACATAAATTAAAAAAAGTATTTAGCAGCATTTGAAAGATAAAATAAGTACAAACCTGTGTTGAATGTAAGATGCTTCTGCTCATTAACCCATTCCCTTAGAGCTTTAACAGCTGATAATCTATCGCTGGGTATTTCATTAAGTTCATCCTTAGCTTTCTTAATATATTTATCTTCCAGTGTACAGACATAATCGCATTCAGCCATGTTTCTCTTGTAAATGACCTGTCAGTTCCTAGTTTTCTGATACCAGTGTCGCCTCAGTCAAGACAATAATACTATTAATATTATATAACAATAAATAAACTCTTTCCTATTCCTTTTCAAGTAATTAATTATAGAATTATATAATTAAAACAACAAAAATATTTCAATATTTTTCCGAGTTAATTTTAACAAAAATTCATTATTTTTACTGAGCGATAATGTAATTGTTTAATGATTACAATTTAAAAGACTTCCTGATTAGTAGCACTCAGTTTAGTTAGTAGATTATTAATACACATTCTGAAGGTAATATAAACAAGATAGTCTAAATGTTAATGAAATACAAAAGCAATAACAATTAAAGCGTCTATATACTTGTAAGCTTTTAGTCATAATTATTGCGCAATTTTTTTAAAGAAGGAAAGGATTTATCATAAATATCGTTCAATAGAATATTAAACAATAGGCTTACACTATTTAAGGATGAAGAAGTAACAAAGAATAAGTAAGTCGTACAAATTAAAGATTCAGAAATAAGCAATAAACATCTTCAACAGTTACCAAACAGCTATTGAATGAAAAGAATAAAAAGTATCTGCTTCAAAAGTTCTTAATTTCTTTCGTCTACGCTTTTTAATCCTGTAATTTTCCTGGAAAATTTCCATAAAATATCCACAAAATTAACATAAGTATCAACACTAACTTTCAATCATGTTCTTCAGAAGAAAAATGGAAACATCACTTTTAATTTCTTATTATCTTTTATTAATTATCTTATTAAAGGAAAGAAATATAAAGTTTTTTGTTTAAACTTTATAAACATTAATAAGGTCAATAAACTAAAAATAACTCAAATATAATTTATGCTTTTTATTTAATCTCTTCCTGTGTTAAAAATACATTTTAACAAACTAACATGTACTTTTTACAAGTTTTTTTTGGCTTTACAATTGATAAAAGTATGCATTTATGAAATCATTTAAAGAAAGTATTTCTTTAATTAAAACTTACTTGCTCTTTGAACACATGTAGAAAAATTTAGAATACTTTTAAATGATATATAATCAGTACGAATCATTTACAATAACTCTTGGTATTTGTGTCCTTCTTATATCACATGCTAATAAATTATAGTCCATAATCATACATCGCAAATTATTAAGCCCAATCTCATTTAGATTGTTAAAGATCCTAATTAATCAAAATGAAATAGACAATCTGTTATAAAAAGTACCCCGGAGTATTTATCAAATACCTAATTAGTTGGAATTGATAGTAATGAATATTCATATTTAGTTATCATTAATATTACTTTATTATCAAATTTACTTAAAATCATGAAAGAAGTTTGAAAATTCTCTTTTATTGAGAAGCTATAAGCTTTTTAAAAAGTAATGAATATAATAAATGCCCTTAAAGTAATTTCTCTTAAACTTAATGATCGTATTCCATAAATTTTTGAGTCTTATCGAATAGACTATTCTATAATTATTCAAATATTTTAAGTAAAAGATACTGACAGATAAGATAAAATTTGAATAAAAAGTAAAAGTTTTGAAATTTCCTGTCAGATTCAATTTGATCACCAAACAGTAATAATATGAATGTTCTTAAGAAAACCTGTTTAATACTTTTTTTATTGGTAGCTGTCCTTAGCTACATACAATCTAAACCAAAGGTGAAATAGTAACTCTGTTTTCTTTGCTTAAATTAATAAATTTGTAAGTTATAAAGCAACCAATATGTAAGATATGATTATTTAGGGGGCAAGAGTCTTCTGCGACGATGGCTCAGCCTGTGACGATGGTGGAATGTGCTGCGAGGATGGTGGATGTTGCCCTCCCACAGCGAGAGTTTGTTTTTTAATAAACTAAAAAAGAGAAACGTATTTTCTAAATAGTTGACTTTTTTCGTTAGGTATGCTGCTCTGATGGTATCTCGTGTTGTCCATCTGAATTCCCAGTTTGCTGCGAGGGAAAGTGCTGCAACTCAGGTTACCTTTGTTCCGACGGCACTTGCGCCAGTCCAGGAGAAGAATTAAGAAAATTTCAAGCTAAAAAGATACCTGCCCTTTCTAAATATTCGAGGAATAATTCAACATTACATTAGCTGAACATTTATACATTTATAGCATTCATATATATATATATATTTTTTTTTTCAACATCCTTCAACTAGTCTTGTAAATAAATATTCTTAAACTTAAACTTTCGTTGAAAATTTGATGACCTATATAATACTTAACCACTCTGAAAGAATTTCTAATCAGACCAATCCTAAGTTATTTCTTATCAACCTGAAACATAGAAAGGAGAAGATTGATTAAAACATTCTAATGAAGTTCTCTAAAGGTCAATAAGTATAATTGTTTAAGAAGCTTGTACTCTAGAACATTAAAAGGAGAGTAGAAAATAACAATTCAATAACAAATTTTAAATAGCTTTCCCTTAAAAAAACAATCAACAAGCTAAAGTGAATGAACTCAAAGAGCAATGGCATTTCTTACTTGTAAATAGATTTTAATTGACTTGATAAGACAATAAATAAGCATATTAACACAACGAAACAATACTATTTGAGATAAATATAAGATGACTAAATATTTTTCGAAATTCTTATGATAAATTATAGTACTAACTATTTTTTTCTACACTTTCCTATACATAGAAACTATATACTATTTAATAAATTAATAATTATTTTTTGATATACTCCATTTTTTTTCATTTAGTCATCATGAAATCTTGATAAGAACTTTTTTTGACATTATTGAACTGATTGGACTGGAAAATTTCAAAGTTTCGTAACAATAACCTTGAACTAATTATGTCGCCGCTATTTTATCAGTTTGAACCATATTCACAGGAGTAAAGATATATTAAACATTTTTTTGACTTCACATTTCAAAAAATCGAAAGTTCAATGATAACAAAGAAACTTTTTATGTCGATATATATGTATTAATATGGACATCTATCCTAAATTAAAATTAGGACATTCTACTTAAAAGAAATTTGACCTCAGTATAACAACGTTTATTTAGTTTCTTTTAAAGTATCTTTTCACTGATGAAACTTTAACTTTTAAATCCTTTCTACACTCTCCATTATCACATACGGCGCTCTCTTCACAGCAAACTTTACCGCAACACACAGGAAAGTCTTTCAAGCAACAGGTGTCTTCATTAGAACAGCAAATCTATAGGTTTTTGTTGAAAAAGTTGAAGTTAAACATATTTTAAAAATAGAATTGATAAGTTTTAGAGAATAGTTCTTTATAATTTCTTTTTTACATAAGTGTTTTTAAAGTGAAATTTTCTCAAATTTGAATATGAATACATTAATTACATATGTATGGAATTTGGTCTGAATTATGTATTTAGAAAAGTAATTATAATCAAATTCTATTAATTAGGTTTGAAATGAGATATTTACATTACTCTCCTTTTGGCAACATCCTCCAGAAGAACAACAGACTCCACCACTATCACAAATAGATCCGTCATCACAAAGCAAACCGAGTACCTATTTAAACATTTATGAAAAACGTATATTTTGGAGAAAAAACTACTATAAAAGATAGTTATATATCAAACCTGAGAAGGTAAACAGTAGACATTTGAAATAAAACAACAAATAAGTATAGAGACAATTGTTAATGAAAACAGTTTCATTTTGTAACTTTAAATATTCAAGTCTGCTTACCAACATTCAATGGTATGACTTTGTATAATATATTCCATTTTTTTTTAAATATAAAAAGTACTTGCAAATCTTTATCAATTTATCAAAATCTAAAAATTTATAATTAATATACATAAGCTGTTTTTTATTTTGATAATAAAAAACAAGAAGCTTAAATTGTTTGAATATTTTTTGTTTCAACGTCTCTAATTGGTTTTTTTATTGTACTAGGATACGAAAAAAGGCCTATAATAAGTTTATTGTTATTATTTTGACATTGTCTGATCAATGAATAAACAAAGCTATTCCTTTTTCTAAAAATAACACTATTATTCAGATTATAGTTTATATTTGTTGTTTTGTTACATTACTTAAAAAATATTTCAATGGTAAGCTGAAAACCTCTATTTCTTATAAATATACGATATTTAAGTAAGTTGAAATTATAATATCTTTCTAAACAAATGAACAATTTATTCTCATAGATGATTGTCTTTTATTAGAAAATTGACTATGTTAAAATAAGCCAACTCTCTGTTGACCTACTGAACAAAATTTTATCAGAAAACTATGAAATTAATTATTAATAAATTAATAAGAAATTTCTTATCTTTTTATACAAAAATTTATTGGTCAGTTTGTAATTAATGTTTTTATAGTAAAGACTGTAGATTCTTACGATTACATTCTTACCTTAATATTTATTCTTTACCCGTTTAGCTTATCGTTTAGGAAATTAATTCGATACCGTTAAATTTAAAATTTCATGGTTTTCAACTCTGATATCTTATTTCTGGATAAATTAAAGCTTAAAAAATACTTCGAATATGTCTACTAAACACATTTAGTATTATTCATCATTGTATTTATTTATTGGAAACAATTACTGTCTATAGATGGCGAGAGTATCGATATTTTAGCCTCATTCTAATACTTATATCAAGGTTTAAAAGTACTAATGTTGTACTAAAATATAATGAGGTAAGCGTTTATAAAAATTATCGGTACTACTGTTAAAACTTTAAACTGAACACAGGACTGAAATAAAAACACAAAAAAAGAAGAAATTAATTGCTAACAAATAGGTACACACATCTGACATGATTAGTTTTGACTATTAACAAGTACGTAACACAACAAAACATATACCTCTACAGTATTTGAACTATACACATTTTATGTTAAATTTTATGTATTAATTCAAATTAATCCACTAGATGTCTCTCTGTGTGCATCTATCCTCATCAGAGCTATTTTTTCTGGATCATCTTCATTATTCCTGAAATAACTTTGAATATATCTTCTTTATAGAATATTCTCATAGACTTTAAGTATTCCTCCAACACTTTATTATTCAATTTGTTCTTTTTTGTGTGAAAACTCCCATGTTCTTTTACGTCAAGTGCTTAAAAGATTAAGAGTTTCTTCCATCGATGATTTTCTTTATTTTAATTCATTAGCCTCCTTACTCTTCGTTTGGAATAGAATTAATATCCTTTCTATTTATTTATATTAAAAGGTAATATGAATAGCGACACGTTGTTACATTTCAAATGTTTTGCTGTCTGAAAAGAAGAACACTTTATTCAATTTAAGTATCGGAACGTTTCTTTCCTTATGCTTCTTCATCCACTTAATAATCCTAGGAGAAGAATCATCTCATTTAGTCTAATAAATGAATAAGATTATTCATTAAATATTTAGCTTTTTATCTTCAAATGAAAATCATCAAGAAAAGCGTATTAAAAGGGAAAAAATACTAATAATGAAAGAAACCGTTGTGTTTATTTCATTAGTTTCCTCTTCAATTTTAAAACATAATCGAATAATAGTTTATTTAATTATCATAGAATTAGATGGGTTTTTTGTTTAAAATTCATATATAATATCATGTGATATTATCAATTTATCATTAATCAAAATTTTTGCAATTACTATAACTGTTAGCTGATTTTTAGATAATAAAAATAAGAATAAAAAAAGAGTTAATAGCACTTTAAATAGTTAACATATTTTTTGTTTCGGCTCATATTTTTTTGTGAATAGGATATAATAGAATGTTTATAATTCAGCTATTATCGTATAGTCTACTATATAAATAGTTTCATAAACATGCCCTATAAATAACTATATTTGTAAACAAACTTTTAAAGTAAATGATCATTAGAATGAATTTAATTGTAATTTTTTCTTAAAAGAATTTTACATAGAAGTTAAAACTCGGTAATAATCATACTGAAACCATAGGAATTCAGACATGTTTACATACGAAAATAGAATGTAAACTGTAAAATTAAGCCTATTAAATTGTTTTATTTATTTTGTACAGTTATCTTATTTTTTTTCTAATAATATTTATTACTATACTAAACAATCAATAAAAATTAATATATACAGTATATGCATATATAATTATCATAAGCTTAGAGAAGTAGATTCTCTACCTCCTCTAAATGTAAAATACTGATTTTAAATTACCACTCTATGATTCAGGCTACATGAGTATACGAGGTGATTCAATATCTATTTTTAGACTCCCGATCGATAAATTTTGTCAAATAAAATTCATTTTTTACCTAAAGAGAAACTAATAAAATAAAATTGAATGAATTATACAAAGAAAGATATGAGTAATCACATCAATTTAGTGAATTAAACATTCAACACTTTCTTCAAGTATATCCACTAGAATCGTATGAAATAGTATTATCTTTAGATAAGATAAAATCGAAATTTATACTCTACTAAATTTCAATACTGTTAAAAAGCAAAAAAAGGGTTTATTTCGCAACGTTAATTTTTTATCATCTTCTCTTTATGGTTTTTAGTAGCACCCAATATTTCAAAAGTCATGTGATAGCTCTTTTTCCAGTCTCGTGACACGAAAGTGATGATTACAGAGACAAAATCTATTCTGATCCGCTAAAGTCTAAGAAATAAAAAAACATGCAAGCACCACAAGTATCTCTTAAGGTAATGTTTTTCGCTTGAACTAATTCTTTCTGTCAACATATGGCAAGATTAGCTGAGGATGTTGAATTAAACATATGTAATTATTGCAGGTTATATTTACCGTTCATTTCGTATTAACAGTATGGTAAGTAAAATTAATTTTTAATAAAATAATCATTATAAACATTATGTTGATTGTATTAAAATGTACGAATTTAGGTCTGGTATGTGCGTTTTTCCAACATCGTACTTGTTGACACAAGGAGTAATTTTGGCTTTTGAATTCTGGGCTATTGTTAACAGTGAAAATCCAGAACCTATTCAAATGGTAAGTATACCAAGAAAAAGAAAATCCCTATTGAAAATTTAAAAAGACTTAGCGAATTTATTATATCAATTTGTAGGGTTTACTAACTCAATTAGTTAGCATCGTTTTGGATATTGTTATGATATCTGTTCATTCAAATAACTGTAAGTAATATTTATATAATAATTTTTATCAATGTATTTAATATACCTGTTTTTTTATTGTCTTAAACAGATAATTATAGTTTAGCCCGTTTTTGCCTTGCCATGGCCGTAATTAATTTAATCATTAAGCCTTTTACCGGCTTTGTTTTATATCGTATTTATCAAGAAAGAGGGGGTCAGTATACAGCTTTTGGGATATCTGGATCAAATAATTTTTCCGGTTTGTATACTTTCTAAAGTATTTTCAATTCTATTGTATACATTCAATTGTTCGTCTATTCAGCCACCTGCTTATTTACAGATATTATTTCTCTCTATATTCGTTCTCAATTTTTTTAAAGGTACCCAACCAGGACAGTATGAAAATATTGATCAGAGAAACGAGATAGAAACAGCTTCCCCACACGAAATTATTGATAAAGTACCTTAGAGATGCCACTGCCAATAAAGTCTTTGTTATAATGAAAAATTTATAAACACGATATTAAAAATTCTATGTGCTAATGCTCTAACATTTCTTAAATATCTAATTCAGACTATTCAAAATTGTACCTTTACTACATCTCTGTGTTGTATTAATGTGGCGTTACACTTACGTAATTTAGTAAGAACAAACCGGAAACGGAAAAATAAAATCTAAAAAAAAATCAAATATCTTTTTTTAAACTTATATAGAATTGAAATATATATATATATTATAATGCCTTCGAAAGACCGTATCACGTTAAGTTATGGTGATAGCATATTGAGAGAATCTGACCTAACTATTTTGAACAGCAAAGCATGGCTTAACGATAGAATTATTGGTTTCGCCTTCGAGTAAAGTGTAAATAAGATTAATTTAAAATTTTTATTTAAAATACCTACGCTATTTTTAGATATTTTCAAAATGACCTATTTAAATCAACCAACAAAATAATATTTATTAGTCCCGAAGTCACTCAGCTAGTTAAATTGTCAGGTATTGTTGTAATAATTCTAAAATATCCAGTGTCTTACTATAAATTAATACTCTATCAATTGAATATAACATTTGAAGTATTACAAACTTTCTAATTCCAGATGAGAGTGAAGTGAATGTTTTTCTAGAACCTCTTGATTTGTGTAACAAAGAAGTTATCTTGTTGGCAGTAAACGATCAAGAGGATTTAACTCACGAAGGAGGGACGCACTGGTCATTACTGATGTATTATCAGAAAAGCCGCCAATTCTTTCATATAGACTCTTCTCCAGGTTTTAATGTTGCTGCAGCTAAAAAGCTTAGCAAGAATTTATCTCAGATAATCAGTTCGTAAACTCATTAAAACCTTAATTTCGCTTAAAAATGTTCTTTTCTAGAATGCACAAATTTGAACGTTGAGGAACTTCCTTGCATACATCAGACAAATGGTACTTATATGCATAATTAATCTGTAACTTATTCATAAATATTTTTCCAACACAGCATACGATTGTGGAATTCACGTTATTTGTAATGCTAGAGTAATTGGGTCTCAATTTCTTGATTTAAAAGAATTTGACGTTAGTAAGATCAATATTAGCGAGGTAGAAAATATGAGAAATGAGCTATTAAATATCATATCGACACTACAGAATAAATTGTAAATTAAACTTATTTAATTAATTTATTTTATTTGAGATTTTTTATATTTTTTAAAGACAACTGAAGTAGAGCTCTGAAGAGAAGAGCAGAATTTTGCTTGTGTGCGCGCGTGTGTAACTTTCACTGTCTTTGATTCACTTAATTGTCTTCAGTCAAGCTATAACTGTATGGGGCCAAATTTAATGTGACTATAATGAGTTTTCAATAATTCCTCAAGCTGTTTCGCATGATCTTCATCCCTTGTTTCCACAACACATTTATTCTGTGTTATTAAAATGAAGATTAGTCTTATTTCACCCTCATTTAAATAGGTAAACAAAAAACACTTACAATGACACTATAAATGTCATTCTTCAGCCACGCTCTCTCGTGAAATATATCCTTTATGCTAACTCCAATACTTGCTATCAATCGGGTTAATTCAGCTATACCACCTGCTCTGTCACTCACTTGGACGGAGAATGTTATTAACCGTCCGTCAGCAGCTAAACCCCTTTCCAAACATCTGCCAAGGACTGTTGTATCAATATTTCCCCCGCATAACGGTATAACAACTCTTTTTCCTTTCAATTCGTCCAATTTGCCTTCCAAAATAGCTGCCAGACCGGTAGCTCCCGCACCTTCTACAACAGCTTTTTCTTGTTCAACTAGTCGTAGAATAGCTAAGGCTATAAACTCTTCGGAAACAACAATAGTTTTATCTACATATTTTGATGCAGTTGCGAATGCATTTACTCCTACAACGGGAACAGCCAGACCATCAGCAATCGTAGAGGAAACCTATAAAAACGTTGATCCGTGAGGTGCTTTAAACCAAATTTTATATAATGCTACCTTTGTATAAACAGGTTTTCCCGCCTCTAAGGCAGCTTTAAAACTCGCACATCTTTCCGATTCAACACCAATAACCGTAACACTGGGATTAAGAGACTTTATGGCAAGAGCTATACCTGCTATTAAACCAGCTCCACCTACAGGAACAACAACGGCGTCAACATCGGATACCTGCTCCAAAATTTCTAGCCCACAAGTTCCTTGGCCAGCGATAATATGTGGATGATCGTAGCCATTGATGTATGTATATCCTTTGATTTTTGCAAGTTTGAGAGCATGAGTTTTCGCCTTTCATGAAAAATAAAAGGAAAACAAGATTAATATAATCCTACATATATCTAAAAATCATTCATATATCGAATACTGTTATTAGAAAGAATGAAATAAACTTAATTCATTTTTTTTTTGGATATTTGCCAAAATCAATTTAAATACTAAAGCATTAGATAATGCATGACGCAATCTTTAGAGAAATTTCATTATTTCATCATCTTTAGTTTACATGTGAGGTTGATAATGTTTAGAATTAATTTTACGTAATTATAATTAAACGATATAATAATATGCAGTTAGAATTTAAAGAATAAGTGACACACCTCACCCAAATCAGCACCATGAACTATAACATTAGCTCCGTAGCTTTTACAATTGGTAACTTTCATAATTGGGGCTATGATGGGCATTACTACTGTCACTGGTATTCCTAAATCTACGCCATGATATGCCAAAGCTTGAGCATGATTTCCGGCAGATGCGGCTATAACTCCTAATTTTTTCTTTTCCTGAAAAAATATTAAAATTAATATTTTTAGATTATACATCTTTAATAACATTTTGCTTAGTATTTTATTGAAAAATAATTGGTTTTAATTTGTAAAACTACCGTTTTTGAAAAATATGTTACAATACATTGACCCTAAAAGTCATCGACCTCTAGGAGATTTGTTTTTTTTTTAACTGCTAGTCATGTTGTTTGAATGACGCTATTGGTTTGTACTATTTTCTTTTGGTTACTTAAATATAGAACGTAATATTATGTAATTAAGTCCTTATAAGAGCAATGAATTAACGATGTAGCTACCTTTGAACGGAGTATAAATAGAATAGTAGTAACAGAATTAGAAGAATAAATATATGATCTTGAAACGAAAAATCGTACTTTAGTCTCGAGTTCGATTAAAAGATGTTTGTCTGTTGAATATCTAAAAATTTTATTAAATACCTTCTATTTACTAGATTAGTCTAGATTTTATATATTTACATAATTACAAATCCCCTCCCGCTCCCGTCACCTCCTTCCTTGCAAAAGTCTGTCTGCTTGAGTTCTATTAAGCAAGTACACTAGTTCTTTTTTTGAATATTTTTTAAAGAGATCAGAATATGTAGTAAAATTAATCTTTTTTGAGATAATGGGTTTTTTTTAGGATCAAGGTCACAAAAAAGCTATTTTACAAAAGAAAAAAGAGCATGATTTATGAAATTGAGAGCAGGAGGGTTGTGTTTACTACTCGAATACACATACCTCCGAAAGCATTTGCAACGTGTATCTTGCTCCTCTTTCCTTAAAACTTCCAGTATATTGCAGAAATTCCCTTTTAAAGTAGATATTTATGCCAGTTGTTGCTGACAAATGGGATTTCTAAAAAAATTATTAACATTCAAATGGCGTTATTTTCGATTTGAACATTACAGTGCAAGGAGTTCTTTCAATACCACTCTTTATCTTGTAGGCAGCAGCACTAACTTCCTGAAAGGGTACGACTTGAGGATCATTGGGATCACAAAAAGGATCCGATAGCTCTTCATCAGTGACAGAATCACCTGAATCTACAGTGTCCAACACCTCACTCATTGTTCCAAAGACTTTGTTTACGACTGAACTGAAGGTCAGCTTAAGAAATTATGATCCCATGAAAATTTGTTGATTGGCTAGAATGATAATAATAATATAGAGCATTTATTTTAACATATTTTAATAAATACCTTATTTAATTAAATAAATTATTTTAGAATCTAATAATTAATATTTTTCAACGGAAATAATATTTCTGAAAATATACGCTCCTGACATCACGTGACTATATAAACATCTATGGCAGCAGCAAGAACGGCAAGCAGTTTTAATTTTCGTCCGCTCTGCACTAATATGACGACAAATCGATAAAATTTTAATTACGTATTAAAACTAAATTCTTCGATGGCTGGAATGACCAAGAAACTGTCCATAAATTTTATTGCAAAATCAGCGAGACCTAATAGACGTAAGAGCGAATCTAAAGTAAGTTGATATTGCAATATTTTCTGTCTCTTCTCTAACTTTCTAACTACAACTAAGTATATATTTATGTTCTTCCCGCTTTTAACCAACGTAGGAGGACAACACATTGGATGATAACAAGGATGGTGATGCTTATCAAACTATGTCCTTAGACGGGGAATCCGCTTCAGATTTTAAATTGCTTCATAACAACATCCGATCGTTTCATGAGAACTTAAAGAATTTAAACAGCGTTTTTCAAATGAAAGCAGGTGAGCGATTTGTCTAAAACTTTCTCTTTTGAATTATAAAGTTGAGGTTTTACGATTTACGCAGAGGAGGGTGAAACAATCCGACGATTAGCTCATGATAACTTGGGTCATGTTTTACATGTGCTCAAAGAAATACTGGAAACTCACCCCAATCTAAATAGTAATGCGTTAGTTATTGCTGTTTTGAAATTGATTAAAGAGATTAGAGGTAAGATATCCTCGAAAGACGACACCCATTTAAAAGATATTTGTAAAGTGTTATTGTTCTTTTCTTTTGTACATTGTTTCTTTGAACCAATTAGCGATTGAGTATTAAAATTTGTTGAAAAGATGTCTTACAATAATTGCTATTTTAATTTAGCGCTTCCTCATAACGTTAAAAAAGAGAAACTAGAAGAATTGATGCAGGATTGTGATAGTTTGGCCAGCTTGCTATCAACGAGGTATGTTTTGCAGTCAAACTTTCGTGTCATATACTATCCCTATCTTTCGCAGTGTCTCAAGTTACGTGCATAAGGAATTAGATGAATTTAAGGAAATCAATAGGCATAAGGTTAATTTTCCTTTTTCAATTAAGAAATTTTTATATATCAAAATCGATTGTTTACTAAAATTACAGGATAGCCGTTATAACTCTTCGGAGCAGATAGAATCCCCCGTCGAAGAAGGTATATTACTACTTTATCTATTTACGTCATATGACCTTTGGCAAGGAATTTGCTGAAATAGGGATAAACTGTTTAGATAGCGTCTAAACTTGAATATCCCATATTTATTTTGTATCGATTTAGACATTTAAGTTGCGTTTTGCTTTTCAAGCATCGGGGAAACAGCTGGACGAAATGGTAGATAAAGTAAAAAATGGCGTCGATGAATGCTTTAAAAGAGCAAAGGCGTGGGCGAATTATGTAAAGCAATTGACGAAATATGTGGAGCAAAGATGCTCTTGCGGTAATATAAAATCTATTTGCTATTCAAAACAAATAACTATTCCTCATGACAAAGGAATTTCATATAGATATTTCTCTTTTTTTATTACCTGCAGAAATGGAATTAGCTCGAAATGTAAAAAAATTAGCAGAAAATTATATGGTTACTCTTAAAACGGAAGTAAGATAATTTTCGCGTTTTTTTTTCTTTTCCATAATACTATTAACTTTTTTACGTCGTTGCGACAGGTCTTAATAGGTATAAATTATTACTCATTGTTGTAAAACCTATTGTCATAGATTAATTCTTTAAACGACAAGGCAAAAAGTATTAGTTGTACAGTACACGCTTTTTATCAACAGCGATATCTACCTCTGCAAACGACTTACCTGCTCTCCTGTCAACAGGTTTGTAGCTTCGTTATAGATATCTTGATTATTAAATGAATAAAATATTGAAAATATATATGCCCAAGGCAGTGTAGCCACATGTACTATTCATTCATTCATATCTATAAATATATATATTTATATATAGATATATTTGAATCTTTCTATTTGCCTAGCACTATTACAGATAAAGCGTGTCAGATATTCTGACCTGCTTGTCGCCCCGTGACAAAGTGTCTGATTGTAAATAATATAGGGCTTACTAACGCTTAAATATGTCGTTAAAGCTAACATGAAATAAATAAATCAAACTCTCAAGTTATTAGCAGATGATTAAATATAAAGCTTTCGTCAAAAACCAGGAAGTTGAACACACAAAAGCTCTGGAAGATATGTGCCGACAAATCAAGGAACATCATTTTGTGTCTCAGATGAGGGATCAAGTCAAATACCATGAAGATAAAAGAAAAACCTATTATAACATGTGGACAAAGGCTATAAAATCAAGAGTTCGTATTTTATCTAGATGCTCCTTCAGCGACATTACTATCAATTTAATTGTATATCATTCGATTTATAGAAAGAAGCCGAGGAAACAATGATAAAACTTCGTAATGTATATGATCGAGCTCATGCTGATATGGATCGTTTGAAGGTGTCTATTTAAATTTGATATCAGAGACTGTTTTTGTTTACTTATCCATATTATCAATTACGTAATATAGATGCAATGGGGATCCATATCGGAACAAGATGAGCCTAAGAGTAAAGAAAGAGCCGAAAAGAAATATGAGGAAGCCAGAACGAAAGTAATTGAGCATGAAAACTCTTATAAACAAAGTATTGCTGAAGCTAATTCACAAGTGCAGCAAAGCTATAAAACTCAGGTTTATAACTATGCAATTTTTAACTTAATAGTACTTGTTTTATATACCATATTATTATATGTATCACAGAAAGGTATTATAACCGCCCTAAGACAATTACTCAGTGAAGGAGATGCAAAATTACGAGAGCAATCCTATAAACTATTTCAAAGTCGAAAATTAGTGGCCGAATCTTGTCCTCCTCAAGTATATATTTCACTTTTTTTTACGACAGTAACTTAATTATTTATATTTGCATTTTCATTTTATGAAGCTCGCCCAAAATGAGGAAGAGTGTAAAAAATACTCGGTTAACTCTCATTACGCTGAATTTATTCGCGATCTTTGCAAAAATTCCGAAAAAATAGAATTCGAACCCGAACCTTTCAAATTCGAACCATATGAAGGGTAAATTTAATAACATTTTGTAACTAAACACAAGATTGATTTAAAATTGCAAATGTTGTAGACGAAGAAAACACGATGTAAGTGATACTGATTCTATCAGTGGTAGTAGTTCGAAAAGTAGGGAATCATCACCGGTATCTGGAAGTCCAAGGAGCCATGTATGTAAAAAAAACTTTCATAATTTTTGAGATTATTAATAATAAATTTATTATTTTTTTTATCAGAGACTATTCGAAGTTAGCTTGAACGAATATTCAAATAGATATGGGTGTCTCGTGCCTCCTATTGTCACGAAATGTATCGATTTTCTAGAATCTGGTGATAATTTAATGAAAGAAGTAATTTGATATTTAATAAATTAAAAAGTGCTTTTTTTAATATTCTTTTATTTTAGGGTCTATATAGAGTTCCTGGACTTGTATCTAAGGAAAAACAATTGACAAAAATGTTTGAAACACATGAAGTAGTTGAAGATTTAACAGATTCTGGATATCATGTTGTCGCGTCCGTTCTGAAAAAATACTTTAGACAGGTAAAGGCACTTGCTTTTAACGCAATGATCACCTTTTTTGTAATATTACGACTTCTTTTAGCTTCCTGAGCCTCTACTCATGGTTCGTCTTTACGATGACTTTATAAAAATTTCCGAGGTAAATTTTTGTTTGTTTTTTCTATTTATTTAAAAAATTAAAGATAAAATATATCTATTGTCTAAAGTTTATATTTGATTGAAATATTAGTATCTTATTATTCCGTTTCAATAAGTTAATAACGATAGTAAAATGCTATTTTGTACATACAGAAATTTCCTGAACCAATAACTCTAGCAAATGATCGTTTAAAGGAGAGCTTAAGGGACGTCGTTAAAAAACTGGATAAACCACACTATGAGACTTGCGCGACTCTAATGAATCATTTATATAAGTATGCTCTTAGTTTATACGAGTATATTGTAAATGATTAAAAATATACTATGCTCAAATAGGGTTGCTGAACAGGAATCTAATCACATGGATGCTTTTAATTTAGGTGTAGTTTTTGGTCCTAATTTAATGGGAGATAGACAGAGGGCTGCAAATATGCAAGAAAATCAGGATCGAATTAACCGACAAAATAAAGTTATTCACATATTAATAGAATTCGCTCCTGAAGTATTCAAGACTAAGGAAAAGGTTGAGTTGCCATTTTGTAATCAAGTTCAAACGTTCATCGATTCAGCTAGTCAGAATGATTCAGATGATGGTGGTAAGTTATTTGAGATAATAAAACTAAAAGAAATATATAGTTTTTGTCATTATTGTATTACTCTATACAGAAAAAGAAATATAAAAAGGTTGTGTGTTTTTTCATTTATAGGTGTATTTATGCATGCCGAATTTTCCCTAGCTTTATTATATCTTAAATTAGGAAACGAAATAATTCGCTTGTCTTGTACAAAAGAAATGCTGTTTCCTTAACATATTCGGGCTCTATGTTTTACACCCCCTACTTGTTAATAGATTAGGTGTGAAAATACGAAGCCTGCGGCGACTTTGACAATCGCCGCAGTAGGCTCGTAAATTTTCACAAGTTGTTAACTCGTTTTTGTCATTTGACTTTTTAATTGAAGAATCAAGATAAGTTGTAAAGATATCTTTATATAAACAGACATTAAAGAGCCAAATGACGATAACAGCTGTTGTAAAAGTTCCCATTTCTATTAAAGATCATTATCGAAATTTTATCCTAATTAGATCAATTAATTTTTGTTATTAACAGCTAATAGAAGAAATTCGTATCCCAGTACACTTTTAAACGACAGTATAGATGCGGATGACGAAGGTGACGCTCATCAATCTGCTCCATCATATGATAATATTTCCAAAGACGAAAGGTCACCTCATTTCGTGTGAGAAGTTTATCTTACAGTAGCTAATTTTGTTTTAAATGCCATTTCTTTTAGAATATTTTACTGTAGAAATTTGTTTACTTCAATTGTGAAATTTTAATATTTATTTGAATTATTTAAAAAAAGAATGCAAATATAACGATTGCTTGCTGTTTTCAAAACTTTTTTTATGTATAAAAGTCTAAATTTTAGGTAATAAACTTATGTTCCTTATTTTTAAATAGGCCTATAGGCCTTTATTGTTTCCTTCATACATTATAATAAGAAATAGCTAACTTATAAAAAATACGAAAGTTGTATTCGTAAAAACTAAAGTAAAACAAGATTGAGAAAAAGATGAAAAAATCTTAGACGAAATGAAAATCATTTCACCAGCTGTGATGTGCAGCCAATATGTTTTGAATTTTTGCAGGTAAAATGTTTATCATTTCTATGCAAATGCCTAATTCGTCTTTCACCTTATCTTCAGTCTCCTTATGATTATAGCAATAATCAACAAGAACTTTATAACAATCAATAGTTTTTTGAACATTTTTTGCTCGTATGTTAGGATTACTTTCTATAATTTTCGAAAATAATCTACCTTTACAAAACCAGGCAATCAAAAATGGTCTTTCGTCTTCTGTAGGGATTTTATCCGGTGTTTTACCCTCAGGATTATTAAACGATTGTATAAATTTGTCATAATAGATTATACCCTGGTTTGATAATTGGTTTACTTTATTAACAGATTTTGGGTCGGGTGTCTTTTGACCTGATTCTATGAGAGCTAGTTTCAAATCTAACATGGCACTGTAAATTTCGGCTATTTCATATTGTAATTGTCGGCATACAAGTAGATAGTGTTGAGGATTCAACTCGTTTAAGACGCCTGTCAACATATCAATTCGTCTCTTATGCATTTTGCATTGCCTCTCCAAGTCTGGTTCGAAATAAGATAAAAATTTAAATAGTTTACTATAATCCTGTATAATTTCAATATGATCTGAGCAATGAGAATCCAATTTATAAAAATCTTTAGCTTCATTCAAATAATTTTGAACTTGTAAAAATAGTTTTTTCGCTTCATCGAACGATTTCGCATGACGGCAAGCTATTTGTTCATCGAGCTCTAGATCAAACTTAAATATATCTTCTTCGTCAGTTTCAGCAGTTTCTTCCATTTGGTTCATAACTATTTTCCAAGAATTTTCTAGTAGTAGCAAACCGTATTTGACTCCGCATCGTCTAATATCTGCGGAGCATTTTTGAATTTTTTCTTTTGCATCCAATGCAACTTGAGAATTGGGGTCAACATCTAATGGAATTTCAGGGGACGGAGCTTGTGATAATATATAAGAAGCAGCAGCTAAACAGTTTCTAGCAATCTTGTAATTGTTGTTTGGTAAATAATACTGACTTAATGTTGCAGCATTTACCGCCCAATCAATATGATCAAAATTGTTGCTATATTTTAATTGCCGTTGTAAGGTTAATTTACAATAATTAGCAGCCTTATCTGTATCATCTCTACAATATAACTGAGCGTAATAATACAGTGTATGGGTGAAAGTGTCTTCTATCTCCAAAATGCGGTTTTCTTTGGTTTCTTCCTCTTTGATAAGCGTGATCTCGTCAACGGTCAGGGGAACGTTCTCTAATCTATCGAAAGTGTTATACATTTCCTCAACGATCTCAAAGTACTTTAATGCTGAGGAAACTTGTTGTCGATTAGCCCATAAGATTCCCAATTGATTAGCAGTTTTTAAATAAACGGAAAAAGCTTTCTCGTTATATTTCCATGGCTCAAGTACTGCCAGAGCTTTCTCAAAGTGTTCTTGCCCGCTGGATATTTCTTCGCAATCTACGTAATTTATACCTAAGTACATATGAACGGCCGCTAGAAGACAAGTTATTCTGTCATTAGATTCTTCAGAATCGGATTCACGATTATCTAAAATTGTTTTAATTTCATTTAAAATTTCTCTAGATTTGTATTTAGATCTGTACGGGAAATCTTCAGGATCAAATTTATATTCTGTGTCAGCTAATCTCATAGCTTCCTTCATTTTATCGGCAATTTCTGCAAAATATTTGTCAGTAGCCATTTTTAAATTCTCACAGATTCAATAGGTGACAGCACTATGAAGTCACGTGATTCCGAGAAATGCCTAGAAGACTATGACGTCGCGGAAATTTTCGAAAAAAACCTTTTCTGTTTTTTCAATATGGCGTCTAGGAAACTATTTACACCGCCATTTTCTAAAACTTTTCATGCAGCATAGTAGCGACTGCTCTTTATTTTAGTCACGTGATCTAGTCAGACGCCATGTTCTACGCTCGAATAGTTTAATTTATTTGCTATTTTACTGCGATATATACAAGTAAATTTTTAGCGAATGTACTAGAAAATTTGTTATATATAACAAACCAACAAACTGTCTCACACCGGCTGCTATACGACGCTCAATTCGCAGGTAAATTTCGCAATGTTTTTATATTCATGGAAGAGCGTCATTATGTTTTTATTGTGTCCCTTTTTTAAATTGATGTAATTTTTAATGAAAAAGAGTTGGATGTTATGTAATTTTGCAATCGAAACTATAGAAAACACTTTAATACTAAGAGTAACGCCCGAATGAGCCCAGCTGTCCCAGTCACGTGACCGTATTCGTTCTTTGTATACTTTCCTCTTTGTGTGACTAGACTAGAGAAAGAGCGTCAAACCCTCCTTCAATTCTTCAACAATAAAATGAATATGGTTCGTATATTCTAATGTGGTTTTGGGATTGTGGGTTTTTTAGAAACTATTCGTTCGAACTCGTCTGTAAGCCCGTTTGAACACGATACTTTTATGATAAGACTAGAGTTCGTTTTTTCGTCTTTGTTCAACCACCCTTATATCGCGCTGTTTAGATAATGACAATGACCGTAATTGGATGGTGACAGTTGGCGTTGTTTTTTGGTTTCACCATCATTCTTGCCTGTTAAGTCCAATCGAACGGTTCAAGTACTTCTGATCTATTATTTAAGGTATGTTTACCATTTAACAGTAATTATGTTCTGTATCATTTGCTGAGTTTTTATATATATCATTAGAATGTTTCATAAACAGCAGATTTAAACATTTTATAAACAACTGTTTAGTTGATATTTCGAAGAATAATCATCTTTCTATTTCACAATCTTTAAAAGTGTATTTTTTTTACAATGATTCATACTCTTTCGAACTAACAAAATAATATACGTCATTGCGGACCGATTTTTGTGGATACTATATTTTTTTTGAATTGTAGATTAGGTCTTTGAAAGTTTACATAATGTTTGTTCTATCCGCCTACTTTCGCTCTCGTCCTTTAGAAAGGCCAATTTTACTTAGAGTGTTAGACCGAAAAACAGCTGTAAAAACGAAGTTTAACTCGGAAAAGACGGCATATTATGTAACTCTAGGTTATTTTAGGCGAATAGTGTACTTTTCGGTTGATAACATTTTCTTCCATGGATTTGTACGGCGCTGACTTATTATTATTAATCAAAACTGTCAACAAACTTTAAGATCCGTATTTTAAATGTTCAAAGATAGTTGAATCGATATTTGAAAGATAAATTGGTTATAAATGTAAAAAGTAGTGGGGAAACGCCCAGCTGTGAAATTTCACTAATTCAAATGTTCGTTATGTTTACTTTAAGTTGAACTATGTTTGAATTTGGGTTACATATTCCGAGAATATTATTGTTTGCTATTACAGTTTTTCAAATAAAAATATCCCTTATATATTTTTAAAAATATGATGAAATATAGGTGACTACTCTTTATGTACTCCGTATATATCATTTTATAAAGATCTTGTTATTCATTCTGACTATTTCATGTTCTTTGTAAAGGCAACTTTCAGGGAGTAGACGTGGAGACAGCCAATTAATTTTTTAAAATTTACTACCTCTGTTATAAGGGACTTAGTATTTCTTTCCTACTTTTTTGTGTCCGTGCTACCGTTGTGTAACAGTTCAGTGCCCACATGCGTCCTACGGAACAAAGACCGGAAATATCACAGCTGTCTTTGTTGGCCTACCTAAAATTTGACAGGGTACATTGATAAAACTAGCGCAAAATAAACGTGTGGGCTTTAAAGACCTCTATAATAGTGATAATTACATAATATTCAATGCCCACGCGCCTGTAACAAGGAGAAGTTAAGGGACAAAGAAAAACGGTTCTCTTTGTTGTCGGCCCGGGTTTTCTAGGCATGGCAGGTGCTGGTGCGACACAAAGACCCCGGTGGTTTTTTGTGTTCAATTCGTTCAGGCTCTGTCATTCTGTTAAGGAGCGTGTGCGAGGAAACTACTATCGCTTTATTCTAAACAGAACCTAAAAAAATTGATAGACATGGAGTGGTCTACAAGCTATAGCTTCTCTGATGAACCAAAAGTAAGAATTGTTACTAATAATATATATTTAAATATAGCTAACATTTTAAAACTCAAGTTGATCCATAACGTATCAACAAGATCAATTTTTGTACGTTAATTCTGAACTGAAATTAATGCTTTTTATGTAGTCAGTGCAATATAGGTAACATCCACTGACGTTAACCGTGATCAGAGTGTTTGTTTCGTATGTGTCATTTGATAGCTACATCGTGCGTATAGTTATTTTTTATTTTTGTTTCCAATATTTAAACTTGTCATGTTGATTTATAATGTATTAAAAGGTGGATACATAGTTAATATTCCAATGTTACTACTGGCTATTGTCTTTACTATTAGTTTATTCGTGTCGTCAAAAATTATATATGTATGCCTATTTTGCAGATTTACCCTCTCGAACCGTCCGAAAAAGTGGAAACGTGCAAGAAACAACGCGGCATGACGATGGGTCAGAAAGTTAGCGGCGGCATAAAGACCATATCACAATCCCGACTTGACTCGGCGCCTTATAAAACAAATTCAGGTCCGAATAATAACAGAGCCGAACCAAGCACGGTATCACCGCTTAAAACAGAATTTCCTCGTCCGCCAAGATTTGATATGTTGTTGGATATGCCGCCAGCCAATTTTGAAACACAACTTAAACACGCTTGGAATGCCGATGATAGGAGTTTGAACATTTTCGTCAAGGAAGATGACAAGTTAACGTTCCATAGACATCCGGTTGCTCAGAGTACAGATTGCATACGTGGCAGGTAACTAATTTCTTTAACAAACATTGTTTAAAAATTATTTTTAACTTTCGATGTTTACTTTGTTTGCCTGTTCAGGTTTGGCTATAGTCGAGGGTTACACGTATGGCAAATTCATTGGTCGACTAGGCAACGGGGAACTCATGCTGTTGTGGGTGTTGCTACGAAAGATGCACCCTTACACTGTGTTGGTTACCAATCTCTTATTGGATCGAATAGGGACAGTTGGGGTTGGGATTTGGGTAGGAATAAGTTGTATCACAATACAAAAACAACGCCGGGATCGACTTATCCAACCGGCAGCGACGATAACTTTGTAGTTCCAGACTCCTTCCAAGTGGTTTTGGATATGGATGATGGTACACTGGCTTTTGTTGTGGATGGAAAGTATTTAGGAGTAGCGTTCAGGGGCCTAAAAGGGAAAAAGCTGTATCCGGTTGTTTCAGCCGTTTGGGGACATTGCGAGATTACTATAAAGTACATTGGAGGTTTGGACCGTAAGTACATACATTTTTGCAATAATAGATGGCGCTAGTCTGTTCAATATTCTAAGTAATATAGTTCCTTCGCAAACCAAGAATAGATTTGTAAAATCAGAATAAAATAATTTTGCTTCAATTTTCCAAATTATTAATATTTGATTTAAATTTTTCATTCTTCGAAATAGATATATTTTTTGCATTATATGGTCGATTTTAGCGATTTATATTGATATCCCTGTTTGTTACACAATGCCCCCATTCATTTTATGCATCAATATTCCCCATCTGTGTACTCTTGAAAGAGGATTTATTTATGTAACTTTTTTTCGGTCACCGTACAAACTCTAAAGAATCATATATTTCTCTATACATAGTATAAGTAGTTTTATTTCTCTTTTAAAACGTTTTATTTCTTTACAGCTGAACCCCTTCCTTTAATGGATATATGCCGAAGATCTATACGTCAATGCGTTGGTAAACATCAATTACACCACGTACAAAAATTACCTTTACCTCCACGTCTCAAGAATTACCTACTCTATCAGTAAACTGCTGACAAACACGAACAAACGAACTCTTAAACCGCCAGTGTTGCCTGTCGTGTGCAAATCTAGTCAGATGGAGATGTTCCTCTTTTTTTTGCTAATTTAATTTCTATTTATTTTTATTTTTATGATTGTCCTTAGTTCATCCAGATTGAAATGGGCACCTACTTTTAAACTTTACTTTTGATGGGTTTCATAAATTCTGTTATCTCAAGAACTCTTTGACTAATTTTATTTACACCAAATCTAAGCCTATTAACTAATCCAGCGAGAATACCAACTGGGATCAATTTCGATTGATTCATACATCTGCGTTAACTAAAAAATGATAATGCTATATCAAATTGATGATACGTGACTATATGCAATATCACTTTGGCACAAAATATAAACGATAAAAAGAAGTTGAACGCAGTTTGGTGGGACCCATTTTCGTTTTGATGAACTATTATGAGTAGAAGGCGAAACTGTCTTTCAAAACTTTTTAGTTTAAACTTGAAAGGAGATAACAAAAAGAAAAAATGGTAATTTATTCTGTATATGTAATAACTTATTGTAAGCGTGTGCAAAAATTTGTCAAATGATCTTTTTTTACTATTTTGTGTGTTCATTAGTTTAGCCAATGTTTTACTATTTTCAACTTTAAAAGTTGGATTGTAAACTAAATTCTTTTTAAAACAGCTGCTTTAAAATACTTTATTTTCCTTTTTATTTTTTTTTTAATTGTATATTGTGTACGTGTTGTCGAATCTCGCTTATCATGTTCCTAGATCTCGCCTTGTAAATTTTGAGAATGAATAACGCATTATCATTAAACGTCGTGCATTTCTACGTATTTTACGGTTGTGTGCAATAGGAATATTTTTTGTATTTTAATAAAATTTGCTCTTAATTAAAAGTTAGAATTTTCAAACAAAATATAGCTGCATAGTCGATGAAATTGTAAGAAATAGCTAACGCAGATTTCTGACAGATTGTCGGACAATTAATGGCAATACTCTTTAAATTAATAGCCCTGCTGTTAGTGGATTAGTCCAAAGAAATTATCGTAATATCCCATTGTTTGGTAAAGACATAAACGCGTTCGATATTGAGTGTTTGTTGCTGATTTAAGCTGACAGATGTCTGAAAGTTGATTTAACCTTAAATTTCTATTATATAATCTCGTTTCATAGATTAATGGTGAGTGAAGCGTGCTCAGAGCGTGCTTATTGTCTGCCTCGGACATCCGACAGGGCGACAGAGTGTCGTCGTGAAAAATTAAATAGAATTGTGAGCAACGATGCAAGCAATAACTGGAAATCTACCATACCCTCTTGAATAATTTAGTAATATCCCCTACTCATAGTAAAATAGTACCATTCAACATGAATATATTAAAAAAAAAGTCCCCCTTGTCTATACTAAAATTTTTATGGCATAGCGTATTGAATACAGTTGATTACGTAACAATATTATGTCACAATTCAATACCTATATTGAATACCTGTTGACAATTTCTTTTTACGTCCTATCAATGAAACATGTATACAAAACATTTGTGTCCGTATTTGAGTATATAGTACTTCCTGAAACATTTCCACAATACTATTGTTCATAAGGTACAATATTGTTTATTAAGTAGAAAAACACGTAATTCATAAATAATAAAAAAAAACAGCAATTACAAAAAGGTATTTTTCATTTATAAAAGGAAAGGAATATAGATTTAAAAGCGGCTTTACTAAATAAAAGTTAATTTTATTGAGGTTAAATTATATAAATAGCATAGTTTCGATGGGAATTAGAATTATAAATAGATCAAAAAATTATTTTAATATATGCTTATCAACCTAAAAATGTTGCACAGACAATAATTCATATAGAATATATAATATTTCGATATTTCCTTTTAAAATTCTTCTACATTGCTGTCGATATCTTCTGGAATATTTCGCAGTTCCGTATATCTTTTGTTAAAGTCTTTTTTATAGATCTTTTGAAAGATAAAACTAACTAGTATCAAGAATATAAATATTGCAAAAATGTGCCATGAAAAAAACATAACAACCATCATAACCACTCCCGTATCATCTTGATCCAATTTCTTGGCACCTTTCCTGGGATCATATAAGATAAATGCTATATGTATGAACCACGTGCCTTGCAAAAGTATCAAAAAGCATCTGATAGAGTATAATAGAAAACTCTTTTGGTGTTGAATTTGAAATATTAAGACTATTATTAAAAGTGTCACAATATACAGTAAACAAGTGTGAATAAACACATCCAAGTGTTTCCTATCGTGGAGGTGAAATTTGAATTCTATTAATTCAATTGATAAAGCCAAAATAAGACCAAGATAGTCAACATTGGAGGGCAAACACTTTGAATTTTGAGATATCATATCAACAATTCCTGATAATAAAAAGCCAATATATATACTAACATGCTGACCATTGCCTCGATTTGCAGTTACAAAATTTCCTTTTGCATAAATAATTTCACCTATGGCACCTATAATCGAAAGGATAGCTTTGAGTATACCCTCTAATGGAACTTTCCTTTTCCATATCTCCACCGATATTGATGCTATTTCAAAAAAATAATAATTTTAAGACGATTCAGACTAGTTTAACATTATCATCACATATGTTACTATGGAAATAGGTAAATATTATAGACTGTGATATCTATTTTGTTGTATTGGGATTTTCGATCAATAAAACACAAGTAAATATACAGTTGGTATTAATCATCTCATTTATAATGTTTCGCATTAATTGTGCATTTAATTCCATTCAAAATTATGCCAATGGGAATATAAAATGTACAATTTTCGATTTGAATTTCGCAATGATACAACGAAGGTCATTATGACTATTGTTTCTTATTCTGTATCAACTAATTATCTGGGCAAAAGTAGGTTAGAAATTATACTACATCATTATATTAATACTAAATATAGATAGATAGCTAGATAGAGAGTGCTATATAAATATATAAACTTTTTTCACCTATAAACAACAGTTACTAACCAGAAAATATATATTCTCTAGGATGACTGAAATATCTTCTTAATCCAAAAAAAATCCATATTAATCCAAAAAATATAAAAAAGGAACCGGGCAGGGTGTGGCCTTCAAAACTACCCATTTCTATATACTGTATCGTGCATTAGTAGAGGGCACCACTTAATGAAAGTTCAAGTGATCATGTATACTGACTGCAATAAAGTTTATATCTATTTCTTCGATTGCCAATAAATAGGTAAGGTCATACGAAGATATAATCAAATTCAAATGTTACTATACTTCGGACTGGGCCTAAACATATATTACTTTATATTACCAAAAATGACATTGAAAGTAAAAAAACAAAAGCCACTTAGTTTTTATCTAACATTTACTATTTTATACGATAGATGGGGCATCAATAGAGATTTCTATTCTACTTAAAAGAGCTAAAGCTAAAGCTCTTTTAAAAAGAACAAAAAAGAAACATTTTTTTTTATTAAAAAATAACAATAAGTTTAATAAATCGATATGTTTTTCTACTTTAAATAGAAAAAAATTATTGAATAATAGTTGTTCTTCTTTTATTTTAATTTTTTCATTGAAAATATTAAAATATAGAGAAAAAAAAGATAATTTCAAAATGTTTTAAAATTTTTATAAAAGAACATATGTTGTGAACTTTGTTATTATTTCAATAAATAATCAGTTGTGTATCAAATCTAGATTTAACGAACTAATAAAATGGTAATAGATAAGGAGAATAATTAATAATTTTTTTCCAATTATTTCTGATTTACATGATAGAAATTCTTCAATTAGCCGAAACTGTTAAAAGTATTTCAACTATTCAATGTATATTAAATATATAATATATATATATATATATATACTAATAATAATTTATAAATAAATATCATAAAATATTGTTTTCGTATTCATAGTTATATTTCAAAAGATTCCAATTATGGATTACTATTTTCCTCACTTTTTACGGCGTGGGTTTTGTTAATAAAATACTCTTTTAGTAGGAACGATAATATTGAAAAATGTATGAAAAATATATGCCTATAAAGTATTTACTTCAATCCTTGTTCAAGAAATGTAAATACCTTAGCTTATTGATTTTATTCTTTTTTTTTAATTCTTGTTTAGATTTTTTTTAAATCATTATTATTATCATTTGTCATTATTATTATCATTTTTTTGTAAACAAACAACAACAAACAACGCTCTTTTTCTTAAAGAAAAATAGCCAGGACAAAAAAAAGCAGTTTTGCACACGCGAAAAGAAATAATTCAGCAAAGATAAGTTAAAAAACAGAATTTTTTTCACATGGTAGTAATAATTGTTTTTTTTGTAGCAGTTTGTGAAAACGTTATGCAGTTTTGAGATTCTCTTTCAGAAGCCATTCGGCCTAGGAGAATGCTGTATAAAAAAAAGAAAGAGAAAAAATTGCAGATAGTTAATTTTGCAGAAAAAATGAAAAGATTGAAATTATGAATAAATATAAAATTATGTAAAGGGAAAAACATTATGAAAAATATAAGCGAATATAGAGAGAGCTAAGCTTTTTTCTTTGACTTTTTTTCTTCAATAGAAAATATACGATCATTTATTAAGGTATTAAGTTATTTTAGTATAACTTGATATTTTCCCCTATCCCCCGTTCGATTTATAGCAAAACACATTGGATAAACAAGCTTAACCAACAATAAAGAGGTAGAGCCATTAGCCTTGAACTGTATAGTCTTCAGATTACCTTAACCAATTACGAGTATTAATTGGTACTTTGTGAACGTGCACTCTAACATACAATATTTATACTTGTAATTAATTCTGTTTTGCTATAAATTTTAATTGTCAATCATATTTCTTTCGTGAAATATTTAAGAGAAATATTATGAAAAGTAATAATCATCATCATTGAAACTGTGTAATGTATGCAGTTTAAAAGGCTGATCCTTACCAAAGTGCCCCAAATTTGAATAATGACTAGGAGTTTTTGGTGAGGCGCATGAATATTCGTCTAAATCGTCCGTCGAGTGTCCAAATCTATTTTTGGTTATACACGGTTCACTTTTACTTCTTCTTATTTTTGGTAAACTCTTTAAAATCATATCCATCTTAGATAAAATACTCTGAAAGATAGGTCTATCGTCCCTATTGAACTTAATACAATCGCTCGTTAATCGGACAAAGTGTTTTGGCATATCGGATCTTATGGCGCTCATTTCGGGGCGTAGATATCCTTTTCCCACCATGAATAAGATTTGATCTTTGCTATAGCTTGCAGCGTGCATGTAAGGCAACTGTCCAGTTTGTAGTTCATAAAGAACAACACCAAACGCATAAACATCAGACTGGAATGTGTATGGCATTTTATCTTGCATTCGAATTACTTCCGGTGCTATCCAGAGAATAGAGCCCGTAGGTTGTTCGAACTGAAGGAAAAATTGAATCAAAAATTTATATTTGTTATTTCTTTAAATTAAAAAAAATCACTCAATTAGCAGACTTGTGTTTATTATTAGTTTCTTTTACTTAGAGATTATTACCTGCTGAGATCCTGACCATCGAGTTTTTACTGTAGCCAGACCGAAATCACCAATTTTTACAGTTAAATCATCGTGTAAAAAGATATCTACAGAAAAAAAATTTTGGATATGTTTATTGAAGAATTTTGAGTTGCTAATATGTATAAATAGAATGATACTAACTGTTGCTCTTAAGGTCTCTATGAATTATACTCTTTGCGTGCAAATAATCCATGCCTTGGGAAGTTTGTTTTGCTATTTCCAATATTTCGCTGACCAGAAACCGATGTTCGTTGACATGTAAATGTTTATACAAACTAGAACCTTCGCACCATTGCGTAATAATAGACAGATGTGGTTGGCTTGCACATCCTATAAATAATAATATATTCGTATGCCGCGTTCTTCTTAATACGGCAACTTCATTTTTGAAAGCCTGCAGTTGAGCTGGAGTTGGTTCTTTGACATTCAATTGTTTTATAGCCACTTGACCGTGCCATTGACCTATGAATAGAAGGTTTTACATAAAATCTAGTTGTTGAATTAACTCGTATTAATAAATAATTACCTAAATAAACAGTTCCAAAGGAACCTGAGCCTATCCGCCTACCGATTTGAATTTCATTTGAAGGTATTTCCCAATCTTCATTTGAATCTCGTCGAGGCCTTGTATTTTTACGTTCTGCACCGGATTTTGCTCGGGACCGGACTGTTTGAGAAGTTGGTGATGTACTTGTTGAATGTTTTGTTGGAGAAGATCTGGGGCTTGTTCCTAAATTAATTACATTAAATGAGCATTTTTGCAGCGAAAAGGACAGGATAAAAAATCAAGATATAAATAGAAAACAGTGCTTTTCGACAGATTAAAATGATTGAGGAAAATTAACGATATTAATAATAAAAATAAAATAAAATAACTCTCCTATGTAAAAAAGAATTTCCTTCCCTAAGAAACAGTTTTAATGTATCCATTTATAAGTTGTTAAAGAATTAAAAACACATTAGAATCCCTTCCAAAAGCGCCTAATAATATATAAAGTATATTTATAAATATATACCACCAATTTATATGAATTTCTTGTCCTTAAAATACTACCATGCAAAGAAATAATGATAAAGGGCCAAGATATCGATCACCTGATAAATTACTGGTATATGACGAAGAAGGCACAATTAAAAAACGTTTCGCCGATAATTTCGAATTCGACAAATCTGGAAAGTTTTATGAGAATGGGAAAATTTTATTTGCATTTCCCAAACATTAAATTTTCAAGAAGAAAACAAAACAAGACAAAAAATTAGACACTTTTTATGAATGAAAAAACTATTTGTAAATTAAATATGGCTCTTGGAGAAATTCAATATCAAGTTTCTAAAATCTCCATTAATATTTAATTTAATTTATATGCTATTTTTGTATCCTTGATTTTCAAATTATAATAAGAGAGTACAACTTAAAATGAAAAGACTAGATTAAAGGTAAAACGATGAAAAGAAAAAAATCATTTAAATCATTTCACAGACAATAAATAAAGATAAAATATTTACTAACCCTCGGAAGGATAGAAAGATCTGCTGTCGTAATCGTCCTGTGGAATCATTAAAGCAAATCATTGCATATTTGTCTTTAAAAATTGATTTCATTATAGCATTTTTTAAAAAATGGGGTTGCTTTTTATCCCTTCCAACTAAGACAACTTTAAGGATTAAAAACGTCGGCTTAAACTAATAACTATGTTATTACTTTTCCAACTATAATGAAATGAATACAAGTCCTTTCAGTTTACTAACACCATAGAAGAGGTAAAAACTCGGAGCTAGAACTACCCATTTAATTTTTATAAGTAAAAGATACTTTTATACAAAGTAATTTTTTTTTTATACATCCGTAAAGAGGGGTTGGTTCATGTATTCATTTTTTATGCGTGAAAGAAAACTAGGCTGATAGATATTTAACTGATCCTACCCTTCTGTAAAACTGGCTTGACCCGTTCTGAATGCTCCTACAAGATTAAAAAAGAAACTGACATTAATAATTTTAAAAAGCAATTACCTTTATATCGCGTCCAGCACCTCCAGGTAGTTGTATCATATTGATACTAACATTAGGCGCAGACGTCGATCGAGCACGATGCTGATTGGGCTGAGGCATTTTCGAACGGCCTCTGTCCATACTGTCCAGCTGATCGTCATCCGCACTTAATATGCTATGATTATCTCTCGTTTATATTTCATTTTAATAATCAACATAAGACATAAACATTTGAAAAATAACAGCAAATTCATTTCAATATAATCCGAAATAATCATCGAAATGATAACGCTTATTTAATAAAAGTGTTAAGATTCTTTGAAATTAAGTACTATGTTAGGATCGTTACTTAAGCTACTTCAAATACTTACAGTTTAGCTCTTACATGGCGGTCTTCTTCCGTTGTTTGACAGGCAGGAGCTTTTGGTGCACATTTCTGGTGAACCTTGATTAAGCAAGTCTGACACCTTATTCCGTGCACCAACAATTTTTGACAAGAATCACAGTATGTCCAGGAGAAAAACGTTTTTCTAACATAATTGTGATTACTTGTTAATACAGATTCTTTAGCCCAGTTTTTTCTAGTGTCAATTTTGATATGCGTCCCTCCTAAGCGTTCTAATTTAGTTCCCCAGTCGATAACGACCCTGAAGAAAGTTAATAGTATTACTAGTATTGATCATGGAAACAAAGAGGCAAGAAATAAACCACAAAAAATATGAAAATAAAACAAATATTATATTTTTCTTTCTTTCTACTCTTTCACTTATCCATATAAATCTTATTATAAGATATTTAAATCGTGATTAAAACTGCAACGTATAAAAAATAAATAAATACATTAAAAAACATGTAGGAAATAAAAATAGTTCTTTCGTCGTACTAAATATTTCACTAACAATGAATATGATCAAATTTAAAGAAATGGTAATAAAGTTTAGCTAGAAAATAGTATTTTCCTGATATAAAAGTTTTATATTAACAAACACCAACACAAGTTTGCACAATAATTTCATAAAGAAAGCCATCTCGAAGTAAAACTATATATTCAATACTTAAATATCATTATAAACGAACTCATGATAATAAAATTTAAGTAAAGAAGCTTTTTGTTAAAAACAATACGTACTTGTTTATCATATTAACAGCAACGCAATTGTGACATTTTAGTTCTCTTCTTTGCATCGGTTTCGTTAGAGCGTCAGCTAAGGATTGCCCAGGTTTCACTATCACCTAAAAATAGAAAGTAAAATATAGTTAGTCAATTACCTGAAAAATATTCATTTTTAATATATATATATATATATATATATGGATATATTCAAGAATACATAAATGGATTAGCGTGTAATTTATCTGTCGCAAAAAACTTCTACACACTTATACATATAAAGTGTGTATATACGCCAATGTAAGCATATATATGTAATCGATAAGTCAAGTAACCCTACAACGCCCACGCACAACCTTTAATAGGCAATCCAAATCTGAGTATTCAACTTTTCTTCTCAGGAAGAACGTTCTACGTCGTTGAATTTCCGGAAACCTTATAATAATCGGTTTTGAGGGTTGCACAAATGTAGATGTATCAAATGTTGGAGATTTTGGTACTCTCCAGCAAATACATTTTTTCAGACTCGGTAACTCTGCATAAAGATGAACGAAGATACAGATTTCAAATTCACTTTCAGTGCTTGTTCTATTCAGGGAAATTAAGGGGCCACTTGAAATGAAAAATTGACTTACTTTAAATTAATATTTTCTAAATATAATCATTCTAAATAGATTATAACAGATATATATATATATACATATATATATATATATATTTATACACACATAGTACATTAATATATATATATATATATATATATATATATATATATAAATATAAATATAGTATATGTGAACTTATTATATATAAAATTTTAGTATGGATTAAAAACTTATATCCGATTCTGTCAAAGGTAATCGCCCTTTGTTGAGGTTCTTTTGAGGGTATTATGAGGAATATATGTGCAAATCCATCAAAATATGCCTGTACCTTCTTTCATCCATGGCGTAATTGAGTCAAATGACATAGAGAAATTGTCTAATCTAGTAGCACTACCATAATTATCATACTCGAATACAAAATTAGTTTCTGATTCAATTTCAATTTTTAAATCGTTCATAGAATTATATGGTTTACAAACACAGGGATATTTTGTTTCAATATCACTTGAGACTCCCATTAAACGTCTCCGAAATTGCCGCGAACGTAGACTAGAAAAATGTTCATCATCCGACAAAATAGGGTCAACAGGAGATATTCCTTTTTAGCCAAAGAGGATTAAAACAAATTATATAGAGTAAATAAAGTCAGATAAATATATGTATATATATATATATATATAGAAAATATAAATTACTAAAATAGTCATATACATTAAAATATGTTTTTTAAAATTTAAAATAATATATAAATATATATCTACTATATATATTATTAAAAAAGTTGTTCTTAGTTCTTTTATTTAAATCCATTAATTATTGTAATAATACATAAAAAGGGATTCTTTTAATAAATTTTTACATATTTCTATAAAAATATCTTTTTAGTTTATAATGAAATAATACTATTTTGCAAATATCACTTTAATTTCATTACATATGGCATATACTTCAGAAGGCTATATGGTTATTTATCTGAGTTAAAGAATTTATGGAATTTTTTTTACAAAAAATATCTAACATTTATATTCACTTGAATCGCTATAAATAATTTCATTTAAAAAAAACTGTCCAAATCGATTATTTTGCAACTTAAATAATCTCATGGTGTGAGCGATAATATAGTACAAAAGTTTTTAGTACTTGAAAAATTTTCTGAAAAGTTAAAATTAATAAATATAGCAGTTTTTTTAAGACAAGATGAGAATTTTAAATAATTCTAAAATATTAACACAATTGGATTGATTATATCTCTGCAATGAATGGATGCATTGCATTTTAAAATGTCCTTAAGTAATTTTTAGCAGTTTCCTACGAATTTTTACAATCTGACCTCTAAATGACTAAATTTAAAAGAAATCCTCTTTGCCTTCGGATATAGTCAATTGCCTTCTGAGAAGAGACGGATTTGGATACAAAGGCGTGCATGGGCCTTCTCTGTTCATCGAGGGCGAGGAAAAGGAGAGCCTTGGTGTAGGCGGAGGAGCTAATCTTCCGCATCGGAACTCTTCTCTATATTCCTTCATCACTCGCAATATACTATACACCGTCCATCTTTTCCAGTCGGTGTAGCATTGAATAAATACGTACTGCTTATTAATCGATGTTCAAAACAGCTGGGAAATAATAGTGCCTAGATGGCAGATGCGGCGGCAGATGTTATAACCCCTCTGAATATAGTTTAATAAATTTACAAAAAAGAACTTACAGTCGAACTTTGTCCGTGTGGCATATGAGCTTTAACTAAATTCTCTCCAATTTTTTCCAGTTTGTTCTGAAATAACGAGGTTAAAGTACATATTTTCTCTAAAATTATCTTTCAGGCATACATGATTTGATCCAGCATTATTTGTGACTGGAACAGATGGGTATGAGTAAGTAAAGGAATTGGGTGTTGACGGTGTCCTGACGATCTCCTCAACTTCCTCTTCCCTTGTTTGTTCTATAACTTCATTTTGTTGATTATCAAGCTCATCTCTTTCTTTTTGATAACGATTTATTATATCATCTAGTTCATCTCCTGCTTCTTGTAATTCATGAATCTTTTGCGTTAAATTTTCGTATTCCTGAAAAAAATGTTCACACAAACTATAACTCTTAGATCAATATTCTTACACCATAAATTCTTTAAAGCAGATTATAGCTTGTGTACAAAAATCACTTTGACACTAATCATCATCTACGTTGTATACTAAATTATCTCTTTCCCTCTAAAAGGTCTTTGATCATAAATTTTAGGATATATCTCAACATCACTGAAAACTGATTAATAACTACTTAAGCTGTAAATTAACAATATTCAGTATCAATCATTCTTTTATAAATACTGAAGATATTGCCATAAATAATTTGTTTTTAAGATAAAAGATTAAAAAGTATATAATCTATCTCGTGCTTTTGAACTCTAAAACTTTAAAAAGTAATATAATTCAAATAACAAAGAAATAGTAGTGAATTATAATTTTTTCCTTGTTAAACTGTTTTGTTTCTTGGATGTATATACGCATCTGTACCATATAGTTAAATATATTTAATATAATGGTCCTTGTAGGTTTAAAGATTATGTTCAAATTAAAAAAGGCAAATAAGCCAAGGATGTTGACATCGGGTTAAAGCCCTCAAAATTCGTGGACACTCATTTATTTGAGAAAAACATGTAAATATGTCAATAAGGGGATGTTGGAATTTTTTGGAGATTTGAGAAGTTTAACCTCATCTAACAAGGTAACCCTTGATATTATATCTATAAATGTGGGTAAATGGAAGAGATAATTTCTCAATCTAAGGGTTTAAAAAAAAATATATATATATATATATATATATATATATATATATATATACTGTATATTATTAAAAGCGGTTAGATTCTAGAGAAAATTCGAAGTGTCCACCATTTTTATTAATGTTTCTTTCTATAAAAATAGTTCTAATGAAAAATTAATAATATAAAACACAAAATTCTTTTTGACGATAGAATTATGTTTTATATAAAAAAAAACACATTTCATTCTTATATCTAAAATTAAAATATCATTTTTAAAATGTTGTTTTAAATCTCATATTTTATTTCTAATAAGAAGTTCATGATATTTTTCCAAAAATAGTTACATTAGAATTTTATAATATTAATAATTATGTATATTATTTATGAATAAGAATTCTCGAATTCAATTTCTTAAAAATGATTATTTTTTTATCTTTGGAATTATTTTGGAATATATACTTAATTCTTTGATTTTATTTTTTTTTGTTAACTTTAGAATTTTTTTTTCTGAAAAATATATATTATTATTTTTAATTCTTTATAGCTGTCTATTTAATGAAAATTACATATTTTATATTTTATTATTAGTCAACATAAAAATTCCGAAATATTAAGGTACTGTTTGAAAACTGGTACATAGCGAAAAGCAAATTTTCTAATAATTGATTATTAGTTAAATATAATTACCTGTATATACATCGGTGGGGGAGGTTGAACTCTACCAAATTCGGCATTCAATTCTTCTAAACATTTTAACTTTATTTGCATAATATTTCGCTTGTCCAATCGCTAATGAAAAAAATATTATTTTATAATTAAAAACTAAAGATGAGTTTGTCCAAATTATTATAATTGTAGCATTAATATCAATTAAAAAAATTTGTCTCTGTATAATAACTACAGTCAATATTCTAGTTATTAACTAAGACGATTTTCGTCTGTTATGCAATTGTCCTGACATGACTGACTTCAGTCAGTATTTTTAGAGGTGCTTGCAGACGATATGTAATACATAGCTCTAAGAAGCCTATAACGTTTATGAACAGTAATTATTTATAAAACAACCAAAAAACGGGCAAACTATACAACGAAAATCGTGACAAATGGCTTAATAAGAATACCAGGCTAGATGCCTGGATAAATAAGCATGTTATAGAAACGAATCAAAGATCGAATGCACAAATGTTCTTATTATCTGCAATTCGTACCTCTTTCTCGAGTTTGTCTATACACTGTTGCAAATCTCCTATTCGATCAGCCATCGAGTCGCGTTTGTCGCGCGGGTTTACCGAACTATACTCGTCGGCGGCCATTTTGAAAATTGCGACGCCAGTATCACGTGATTGCTCCCTTTTTTCGTCTTGTGTGATGTAGGCTTAGTTGTCTCAAGGTTAGATAATTTTCTGTAACTTTTATACACTTTAAACAGCTTAAACTAGCCTTCTGTGTTTCTAAATAAAATTTGAAATGAATTCAATCGAAAATATGATTCTTTTCCGATCTTGAAAATACAATATCTTGCAAATTTCAATATTGGGGATCTTTCTTTCATTTTTCTTCATTTCATTGACTTTTTTTTTTACAATCGTTAACTTTTTCAGCAATTAGTTTACAACTCGATTTTATTACTAACGTTTTTACGGTATGTCATAAATGGAAAAAAAATAAGTTATCAAAAAATCAGCCTCTATAGATAATACATTGATCAGTAGTAAATTTCCGTCACGCGGTAGTACCAACTCTACGTCACGTGACTCGAATGTTGAACCGGGAATTGAAAAACGGAATATTTTTATCCATAACACAAATGCCAAAAATTAGGTAAAGGAAGATGGCAACAATACAAGTATTCCCCTTGGTAATTAATGAAATTCTTTTCATTTTCTTTCCCTAAATACTCTTTGTACAGAATCTGCAAGCGATATAAAAATAAAACACGCAATATATAGCTCTGATAGGAAAATGTAGGAAAGAAGAGTCTATTTTTAAATTTATTCGGTTTTATTTGCTTCCGAATCGATGAATAAATTCTTCTATCTAACCTAAGCTTGGTTCCCCTTACTTCCTGTATAGCGAAGAATATAGTTTGGCAAATTAGAAACTAGGCAAAAATTACTCTTTCTTATTCCATTAAAAGAGAGAGAAAGACGAGAAAAAAGATAACATATATACTAAATTCAATACTAACTCTGTCTAAAATAGACATATAAATAATTATATGAAATATTTTGTATATTTTATATACGATGTCTGTTTTATTATCATTAACCCAAAAATGATAGGAAAGGTATTTTTTGTATGCCACACTATCAACTTTACCAGTCTTCTCAAATTAATTCTTCGTTAATAGAAATTTTTGCTGACTATGGATGCTTCCTTTCAGTTAGTAACTAAATCTCAGTAACTCATCCTCTACAAGTTGGAAAGTTAAAACAAAATCAATACAATACCTGTATTTGAAAAAATGTATATTCTTTATAGAGATGCGTCAGCAAAAAAAAACATCTCTTTTGATTGTCTTGCACAAGCATCTTCATCTAGTTTCTAGTGTACTTTGTCTTATTATGCCTCATAAACATTTTAAAATTCTCTGAAGTTGGCATAGTTTTTCCCTTAAAAATGAATGAATAAATCTTTTAAGTGTTCAAGTATATTTCTCTTGAAATTTTGTCCTGCTTAGAAAAGCATTAATAAGTTTTCAACGGTTTGCCTATTAAGAATAAATATCTATATTTTCCTTGTTTTATTAAGGGGGAAGAGTAAATATTAATTAAACTGTTTTTCAATACATGAAATCATTGAAAACTAATGTTTAAGAATTTATTTCTTGTATACAATTGGTTACGAAAGTAAAATAATATTACGCGTGACTAGGCATTTGAGAGCGCAAAGAGATATATCATTAAGTTAAAATATGCAACTATCAGCCTACAAAACATATTTTATTCGATTTTCTAAACAAAGATTTAATCAATGTACTACAAATAGTCTACTGGTCATTTGATAAAATGTTTTTATTTATTTGCATTGGGCAAACATAAGCAATTCTTGATTTTCTATTCAAAAATGTAAATTGTGTTGAATTTAAAACTATTTAAATTATAAATAAATAGTTGTTATTCAACTTTTAAGAGAAAAAGAATAATAAATATTTTCAATTTTAATGAAAACTTTTTTAACCGTTTAAAAAGTTAATTACTCTGTTATATATATTTGAATATATAAATATTATATTATATTTTATGATAATGGATTATGTTCCTGTTTTTATCATATAAAGTATATCAATATTTTTAATGCACTAAAAGAAAGACAAAAAAATACTGTTAATTTAAAGAAGCAACTGAATGTTTTTATGTTTTTGAAACAATACATACGTACTAAGTATGATGTATAAGAATAATGATAAAAAAATGGATATATATATATATTTTTTTTTTACATAATATATGCCTACTTATACGTATTTTCTATATACATATGTATACAAGTAGTGTTGTATTTTTAAACGTCATAAAGCCTTTTATATAGACTTTTTTTTTTACTATGTACTATTATATACTGTGTTTATAAATTTCAACCGCCTTATATTTTATTAATATGAAAAATAACTACAGTTTGTATAGATAGTTATAGAAAAGTTAGAAAATTATTGCTCAACGTCTAAAAGATATCAACTGAGTAGTAACAGTTAATTAATTATGTGATTTCTTAAATGTTGTTATCATTCGATGTGAGAGAGAGGTTGCGGCGTAGATGATTCTGGAATACTTTCGCTTAATGATTTGTCATAAATATCGTCAAATTGTTGAGTATTTCTTCTGTTTTCTTCGTAAATGCTATTCTCCTCAGATTTGAGAAAGTTACATAGATAATGTTTCATTTCATCGTTCAGCCAGCATCTGACTAGAACATTTACTATCGCTTGAATGATGCTTGTTGCAGCAAAAAGATGTTGTAAAATGTCCTTATTAAATTTAAATGAAAAATGAATTAATAGACATAGCGTTGTAAATAAATAGCAAGAGCAAAGGTTGCCAACAAGGAAACCTCTCCTTATAGAGCAAACGTCTATATTGGTAATGTGTTTTGGTTTCGAGAGCATTTTAAGGCAGATAATAATTGCTGTACTTATAACTACTATTCCGAGAACATACGCTGCAACTATTGTCGAGTAAAATACGGTATCGTCGTTTGTAATATGGCACCTGTTAGTAATTTGTTTCTTAAAATATCACTTATTGTATCTTTTAATATATGCAATTAAAAAGAAAGTAGAATCTTTTGAACGATTAGCAGCCTTTTTTTATCTTATGGCCAAAAGAGCTTGTGATAATTAAATTCAATCAATAAAAGTCTATGAAACTTTTATGACATTTATTATGTTATGAACATTTTTACATGTTTTTTTTCCCTCTTTATATTCTTATATGATTAAAAAATGATTCTAATTTCTTTTTTTGTAAAAGGAAATATTAATAAAGTAGAATGTAAAATGAAAAAGTTATTACTTTTGGTCAGTTGGGAAGAAATTATCTTTATCCGCAACCAAAACAATTAGAGGTATAGCTAATGATATTACTGAAAAGAATGGCAAAAGTTGTATTAGATTGTTTAATTAGTTAAGCTAATTAATAGATAATATATAGAGACAGGTATATATAATAATAATAATAATAATAATAACAATAATAAAAATTTACCCCAAGCTATACATATTCTATAAATCATTATATGACTTTCATAAGAGATAAATATATTCGAAAATCCTCTATATAAATCTAATGCTTCTATGACTCTCCAAACCATAGAAAGTAGAGTAGACAGGTGAAAGACGAAAGCTACCGTTATGCAACCATTTTTATTTGTAATAAAATTTCTTAGCGATGCTATAATTAAGAAGATGTAAAAAAAGAGATTTGAAGTCTTTAAATGGATAACAATTTGACTTTGATGATCTCCTCTTTTATAGCTGTTTTTGAAATAAGAAATAAAATTATGCCCCTATTTAAAAAATAATATCTATGCTTATATTACTAGTATAGAAAATAGACGCCCAAAACAAATATCAGACAGCCTATGTTTATAGATGCAGCTATGTAAACACTAAGTGCTGTTTCAATAACATCATTATACAAGGAATCAGGTATTCTCTCCTGTAAAAAGGTAAATTTCTATTAAGTTTAAAGCGATTGTAATTAATTAATTAATTAATACAAACCCATTTTACAGAAAAATCAGTTAGGTGAGATGACGTACAAATAATTTTGTCTCTATTTATAACTTTCGTCTCCAAGCCTTTATCAGACCATTGATTTTCTATATGAAAGTAAGAAATAAATTAAAAATACATATATTTAAAATAAATTACTAGAAATTTTTCAAATAAATATTTATAACTAATATTTTAATAAATTTTACCAAAATTATTCCAGAATATGCACTTTTGGAAATATTCCCTAGACGCCTAGAAAAAATGGCAAAATATTTCATCGATTAAAAAACGTTTCTTTCATTTATCAGTACTAACTGGTTCCGTATAAGCGATATTATAGACCATTAATCCTTTAACGTTTGGTATAGTCCTATTGGTTAGAATAGTTAACGTAGGTCTTGAAGGGAGAGAGGAAGATGTATTATATTTTAATTTTTCTTCACTAGTTTTTGGAAATAGTTTTGAATTTCTATATGCTAAAATGCTTATTCTCGTGCCCTTGAATTTATCGGATAATTCAATAACCGGAAGTGGCTATTATGAAAGAAAAATGTTCTACTTGTATGAAAAGTTAGATTCAAATTATACCTCTGATGATCCCAAAATGTCATTAATTGTATTCTTGTTTTCACTTTGAATTTCTAAAGCTTTTAATGCAATATTATTACTAATCATTGAGTATTCTTTAGATCTGATAAGATCAATGTTTTTTATAAAACTTTCAAGAATTTTTCGTAATCTAATGAAACAAAACGAGAGAAAAACTTATTTCTCTTCTTTAAATCAATCATACTATTCATACCGTAGATTAGATTGCATAGGAATCAAGCTATCATCATCACCATTTTCAATAATATTACTGGCAACTTGGAGAAACATTTCACCAATCTGATTGAAGGATTAAGATTAGTTGTTCCATTAGTATATAAATTTATTGTATACGTTATATATGTACATATATACTGTATATACTAATATATATAATATATATTCAATATAAAAGATAACAGTCAATCAGAGTAATACCTTTCTATTGATTCTTGCATAATTTTCAAGATTTTCAAGTGCGTCAATTGCATTACTAATTACTTTGCTGTCCATTTTTTTCACCAATGTTTCATTATAATGAAAAGCTAAAGTATTCTCAGCTAGAACATTCTCTTTCTAATAATTATAATAAATTCATAATTACAACTATCTTTTTGATGATAAACTTTTACCGTTCGACAATTACTATAATTTGTTAATTGCCACTTTCCTTCATTATTCACTAATAAACAAGATTTTACAGCTGTATGTAACTTAGTAGCGTCTAAATGTCCGAATTCACATTCTAGGAATATTGCAGAAGAATGATTAGTTTGAGGCCAAGTGTAATTCCCAAATTGTGTAGATTCAATTATTGTCGGGCATTTAACTAATAAATAAATAAATAAAGAATTAATAAAAGGTTTATTCCTATAAATAATTAAGTTTTCTTTATTACCTATCTGATCGCAGGACATTCCTTTGTATCCCGTTTGACATTTACATAAGTATGAATTCAATTCATCGATGCACTGTCCATCATTCTGACAAGGGTTACTATTGCATTCATTTATGTTTGTTTGACATCTTTTTCCTAAATAATGAATATTTATGATTGTTAAAAATATACATATTCATGTGTTCGTTTTATACATATTTATATGGAAATTTTACAAACCAGTAGTTCCTGGTTTGCAATTACACTCATAGTCGTTAATTCGGTCATTACAGACGCCGTCAAAAAGGCAGGGATTCGGATCGCAGTCATTTATATTGGATTCACATCTGATTCCCTTATAGCCGTTATTACATTGGCAAGTATACAGATTTGGTCCGTCAAGGCACGTTCCACCGTTAAGACATGGATTTGAAACGCAGTCATCTATATTTATATGACAACTACTTCCAGTGTAACCCTCGGAACATTTACAAACTAGTTCAGAGCCATTTACTTGACATGTACCAAAAATGCATTCCAAAGTTTGGCATGTTTGTATTTTTGTTTGGCAATTTTTTCCAGTAAAACCGGAATCGCAATTACATCTATAAGAACCGGGTAAGTTTGTACAAGATCCCTTAACGCAAGGATTTAATAGGCATTCGTTTACGTCCGTTTGACAGTTCTTACCACTGAAACCTAAATCGCAAATGCATTCGTAGCTTCCTACAGAATTTTTACAGTTTCCATTAATGCATGGATTTAAATCACATTCGTCTATATCCGATTCGCAAAACTCTCCAGTAAACCCATCTAAACAGGAACAAGAGAATGTCCCTAATAAGTCCACACATTTGGCAGAATTCTTACAAAAATTAGGTGTACAATCATCAACATTTGTTTCGCAATGTTTTCCTGCATAACCACGAGGACAATTGCAAAAATAACCTTGAATCAGATCTAAACAGCTTCCACCATTTTTACAAATTGATGAATCACATTCGGTTTTCTTGTTCTCGCAATTGATCCCTTCGAAATTCAAGGAGCAGGTGCAAACATACATTCCAACCAAATTGAGGCAGTCTGCATTGTTTTTACACGGATTTGAGATACATTCGTTAATCTCAGTTTCGCAGTTTTTACCAGTATACCCTTTAGCACAATTGCATCTATAATCATTTACCATATCAACGCATTCTCCGCCAAACAAACATGGTGATGGGATACAATTGTCAATATTCACTTCACATGTGTTGCCAGTAAAACCAGACTCGCAGGAACATTCAAAACTTTCAATTCTGTTACTACACTTGCCGTTATTTTGGCAAGGGTTTGGAGTACAATTATCAATTTCCTGTTGACAAATTTTACCTGTGAAGCCTAGTGGACAGATGCAAAAATAATCGCCTATCTTATCTAAACATGAACCCCCATTCGTGCAAGGATTCGAATCGCATTCGTTAACTTCTTTCTCACAACTTAACCCAGAATAGCCTATTGGACAAATACATTTCCAAGAGTTATATTGATCTATACATGTTCCTCCTCCAACGCATGGCAATGATTGGCATTCATTTATCTCGATTGCACAAGTTTTACCTGTATAGCCATTTTCGCAAGTGCATTTAAAACCATTAATTAAATCAGTACAATTGCCTCTAATACATGGTTGTTTTTCACAGTCATTAATATCTTCAGAACAATTCAAACCAGTATAACCCTCTGTACAATCGCAAAAGTATGAATTAACGTGGTCGATGCATTTGCCATTGTTCGCACACGGTGACGAAATACAATCGTCAATGTTTACTTGACATCTATCGCCTGTAAAACCAGTAATACAATAACATGTAAAACCATCTATTCCGTCTGTGCATGTAGCTCCATTTTCGCAAGGATTAGATAGACATTCTTGAATTTCTTGCTCGCAGTGTTCTCCTGTAAAATCGGGTGGACATTGACAAGTATACGCATTTATTAAATCCACACAGGTTGAGTTTGAAAAACAAGGGTTTGAAACGCATTCGTTTATATTTATTTCACATTGACTTCCTGTAAAACCTGGCTTGCAAACACATTCATAAAAGCCAATATGATCTATACAGTTCCCATTAAAGCACGGATCTGATTCGCATTCAGGAATATTATATTCGCAAAATGTACCATTCCAGCCAGGAGAACACGAACAACTAAAGGTATTAACCAAGTTCATACATCTGCCATTGTTCAAACATGGCAGAGATGAGCACTCGTTAATATCCAATTCACAACGGAGTCCAGTAAATCCCGACTTGCATGAACAAGTGAAACCATCTAGTTGATCTATACATTTGCCTCCATTTTCACATGGGTTACTTGAACATTCGTCTATAGTCTCATTACATAATAATCCAGTATAACCTCCTGAACATCTGCAATAAAATTTATTCACCTGATCTATGCAAACGCCACCATTACTACAAGGGCTACTACTACACTCAAATATGTTTGTTAAACAATTTGCTCCAGTAAAGCCAGTTTCACAAAAACAAGCATATCCGTTAACAAGATCAGTACACTTTCCATTGTTTGAGCAAGGTAATGATAAGCATTCATTGGTTTCGAATTCGCATCTTTCGCCAGTCATACCTAGGGGACAGATGCATGAATAGGATGCTAATAAATTCAAACAAGTTCCGTTGTTTAAACATGGATTACTATTGCATTCATTAATTTCTAACTCGCACCTTTGTCCTGTATACCCCATCGAACACTGGCAGCTATATTCGTTAATTAAATCTAAGCATGTTGCTTTGTTATAACAAGGTGAACTTTTGCATTCATCGATATCCTCTTGACATAAAGTTCCTGTATATCCAGGAGCGCATTCACATTTAAAGCTATTTGTATCATCTAAGCAAGTGCCTCCAAAGAAACATGGCTCTGATTCGCATTCATTTATATCAATTTCACAATATATACCTTTGAACCCATTCGGACAGGTACATAGAAAATCATTTTCAATTGAAATTACAAATGTTTCATTATTTTCTTTAACTTTAACTTTTCTCAGGTTGTCTTCTTTAAAATCTTCAGCAACATTTTTTATTTGACAAAAGCCATTATTTAAGCAGGGATTACTTTTACAGAAGTTATAGTTGTGACAATTTGTACCAAAAAATAGGTCTGGACATTCACAATTATATGTAGAATTTGTTTTCATATAGCATGTAGCAGAATTTAAGCAAGGTTGTATTGAACAAGGATTAAAGTGTTGGCATCTTTCACCAAAGAAACCCCTTTGACATTTACATTCATAGTAGTTTGAGCTTTTATTTGCACACGTACCAAAATGTAGGCAAGGTGAACTAACACAAGGGTTAAATTTGGAACAATCGGATTCGTAATAGCCATTTGCACAGAGACAAGAGTAATCTCTATCTCCAAGATCGACGCAAGTTGCATGATTCTTGCAAACATTTAGGGAACAAGGATTAAAATTTTCACACCTATCACCGTAAAATCCAGCTAGGCAATTACAATCATAGTGCGTATTAGTAAGGTTAACGCACTTTCCAGAATTTTTACATGGAAAATTCGAACATGGATCGAATTTATCACAAGTTTTTCCGTAATAACCTTCCGTACATTTGCAGATATAGTCAGTATTGGAAATGTTTAAACATTTAGATCCAGACAGGCAAGGCTGAGTATAACAAGAATCATAATTTTCACAAAATCTTGAGTAGTAACCTGGTTTGCATTGACAAACAAAATCATCTTCGTTTTGTCCTAAAATTTTGCATTCTCCTTCATTGAAGCATTTTTTTGAAAAACATGGATTAAAACTCTCGCAATTTTGTCCATAATAGCCTCCTCGACAATCGCACTCGTAGACATTGCTAGATATATTTCTACAAGTGCCTTGATTTCTACAAGGCTCTAAAATACATCTATCAAAATATTGACAAGAGTTACCATAAAATCCACTACTACATGAACAAGAAGATGATGAATTTCCGTGATATATACATTTTCCGTTAAGGCATGGCCTTTCTACAAGGCATCGATTGAAATGTTCGCATTTGTCACCAATATATCCCTTTTTGCATTGACATCGATAAGAGTCCGATTCATTGACACACGTTCCGTTATTAAAGCATCTAGCATCGGATAATTGACAAGGGTTTATATACTGACAAATGTCGCCCCAATAAGGACTTGGGCATCTGATAATATTAGAAAAGAATTATGTAATTTTATTCCCTCGCTATTATAGTTTAGAAGACAACTTACTGGCATTGAAAGCTAAAATTACCCGTCATGTAACATGTTCCCCGTAAACATGGCGATTTATAGCAGCTATTAAATATTGAACAATTCTGACCACCCCATTCCGGATCTAAGCACTCGCAGGCGTAAAGAGAATCTCCTTGAGTGAAACAATTGCCCTTTAGACAGGGTGAGTACATATCGCAAAAGTCTCTTTTCTCGCAAAATTCCCCGAAATAACCTTTAAGACATTGACAATTAAAAAAAGTGTCTGAAATATTCAGGCATGGCGAATCGTGCATGCATGGAGAAGATATGCATGGATTATATCTTTTACAGTTTTTGCCATAGTATCCATCAAAACATATGCAATTATATTCGTAATCGGTAATATTTTGGCACTCTTTTCCAAAAAATCCGCAAGGCTTACTTTCACATGGATCCCTCCTTTCGCAATTAGTACCAAAAAAGCCTTTTTTACAAGTACAAGAGTACGTTCCATTACCAATAAGAGAGCATTGTCCTGAATTAAGACAAGGCTTTTTCGTACATCTATTTATCATGTCGCAGTTTTTGCCATAATAATTGTGATAACATTGGCAGTCATAAATTGAGTCTGTTATGTTTGTACATTGGCCTTGAAAACAAGGTCTCAATGAGCAAGGATTAAATTTTGAGCAATCACTACCCCAGTATCCCGGTTTGCATATACATTCATAATTCTCATTTTCTAATGTTAAACATGTACCAGAATTCTTACAAGGTATATCAGAACATTTGTCTCGAAACTGGCACTGGTCGCCGTAGTAATTCTCCAAGCAATAGCATTTATAACCTGGGAAATTATTTACTTCCAGGCACCTACCCTTTATACAGGGCTGTCTAAGGCAATCTGTATTTAAAATTTTTTTTTAATATACTTGGCTCAGGTATTATAAAATAATAGTTGAAAAAATATTAAGTTACCTTCTCCTTTTGGAACTGCGTAAACATTGTTTGATAATGGACTTCTATCATCGCTCTCATTACTTATATTCATGGCATACATATAGGCCTTATATACATTCCACTTAATTAGATTCGTAGCATTGAAACAGGGTATACTACTTTTTAAATTTTGAATAAGTATAAGTGAATCGTTCTTTTCTAAATTTATAATATAATTTGTGATTGGCTCCGTTTCTGGTGGTATCCAACAGAATTGAATCCAATTCTTGCCTCGAGATCTCATTGTCAAATTTCTAGGAGGTGATAAGGTTGTAATTGTAAGCCTCAAAACCATCCAATCTTCCCTGTAAGGTGAACCGGTATTTCTGGCAACTATCCTTACGTCAGTTGTGGATCTAAGCGGAAGTATTATTTCCGATTTTAGAGAAACCCAACCACTTCTATCAAGCTCTAGTCCTAAATCTTTGAATTTATCTTCGGTTTCATAGTATATCTCTCTATTGTAGTCAACAACATCGTCATCACTAGCTTCCAACTTGGCAATTTTTGTACTGGTAGCGGTATGCTTATATAGCCATACGTGTATAATATCATTCTTGAAATGTGGTTGAAAATTGTTAAATATAGAAACAACAACGTCTATTTTAATATAAGAAAATGTTCCGGTCGAAGAAGCGTATACAAACAAGGGATAATTAGTTCCCAATTTGTCCGTAATTCTTTTTGCAGTTGATAGAATTCCAGAAGTTCTACCAATTTTAAAAAGGTCAAGAGCATTTGAACTTTGAAAATAAGTAATTTTATTCTGTAGACAACGTAAGTTATCCTTGTAGCAAGCCTTTAATGTTATTATATAACTTTCTGGCGGAGCGTTAAGATATATCCTCACTTTTAAATATTTACCTTTTTCAAAAACGATTGCTAATGAAATAAAGAAACATTTATTTTTAAATTAATAAGATAAATATTGTAATCTAATATCTCAGATCTCACCGGATTGACAAGTAAAAAACAGACAAGCAATTAAAACGGCAAAAAATCTTAGAGATATCATAATTATTCCTTGTTCAAACAACATCTAAACAAGAAAATACTTGAGCATGTGCTATTCAATCTAATTTTAGTTTGAAAAGTAATTAATTATTTATATTTAATTAATTAGGTGAAAGAAAATTTTCATTTATTTCGTAGTATAATCACTAACCTATTTAATATTTATTAAATACTATTTCTTTTTCTAAGTAAAACTAATTAGCAATTCATTTTTCTTTCGAATTAGAATACTATTGATAGTAATGATTCATATCTATCATTTTTCAGCTAGATACCAATACCCACTTCTATTCTTCATTGCTTCCTTCTCTACATTTTCAATGTTTTTTCTTTAAATATATTGTTAAATTTAGTGCTTTTGCATTCAGTTTTTTTGTTTTTTTTAATAAAATCAGCCATTTTTTTTGTCTATAATTCTTTGTTCTTTTTTCTCAAACATAAACCTATTGTACTATGTTGGTTATTAAATTGTTGTTTTTAGGTTAATAAACTTTGTAAGTGTTTTTACATTTTTTTAGAAGACTTAAACCTGGATAAATTAACGACTATAAATTTATACATAGTATAACATTCGCTCCCTTTCTAACACAAGATGGCGTGCAGTAACAATGGTTACAAGTTGTAATTACTTATTTAATTATCTATTATTCGTTATTTAAAGGTAAAATATGCTTTTTTTAGATTTTAATAAAAGTATTAATATTTAAATTATATACATTAAAGTTTTATATACGTATGTAAGAGTCAAGTCTTAAAAGTTGTTTTATTATCATTTTAGGCTTCTTGTTTTAAATCAAAGTTTTCTGAACTTTTACTGGTTTCTTGGAAAGGTGTAATTATTTCTAAAAACGTGTTTATTGAATCTTTTCTATTCCTCTTGTGCGAAAGATAGGCTATTGCGAAGGTTACGATAAATATCATAAAACATCCCAAATATACTACTGTAGTTAAATAAATCGTACGACTTTTCTTTATCAATTTGGTAGGTATGGGGAGGAAGTAGGCCGCTTTTAAGTCAGATCTAAATGTACTCAGTTTGGGAACTTTAGTAGTAGCACCTTATTAAAAAGTAAGTTGTATGCGTTTTTTTGCATAATGTTGTTGAAAAACAAACTGTTTCGGAGAAACTCAGTTCTTCTATTCTGAGAAGTGAAAGTTGATACGAAATTATATGATGACGGATGTTCTAACGTTGAATTAGGAACCCTACTATCTTCCACGTATAAGAAAGAAATATCTTTAGGGTCTTCTTCAAATTCATTAGACAGTTTTATTTCCAATACTTTCTCTTTTTCTACTAGAATTTCACTCTGTTCAATATCTTTTAACAGTTCATCTTCTTCTTCCATTTCTCTAAAATCTTCCAAAGTTTCATCTTCAATCATTGGAACGTAATTTGCAATTTCACTTAGACCACTTTCGTAGAGACCACCTAGAATTGCCACGACTGAGGAGGTAAATCCGAAAAAAGCGAAACCAGCTCGTATTCTATTATGATAAGACTTCCATCTTTTTTTCGCTTTCCTAGCAAAATATATTCCTGGAATGTTCATAAATCCAGTAAATACCGTTAATATTGTTCTCAAAGCTCCACGAACAACATTTTTATGGTAAAAAGACAAGAGTAAAGCTGTTTTAATATCGGTTTTATATCTTTCAGTGTCGTCGGTATCCAATCGAAAATTAAAATCTCTTTCAGCAACCTCAATTTCGTTTGATAAGCGACGTGAAGGATTGGAAATTTCGATTTCGTTATTGGAATTATCCAGATTTTTTCTACGTGAGCTAAACTTTTTCCATTTTTGCTTTACCCTATTTAGATATTTACCTGACTTTCTGGCTGTTTCTCTTGTCCAAAATGAGACCAAATCAAAAAGAATAATATTATCATTTCCTTTATATAATGGATTATCTCTTAGATTATTTGTGGTGTTATTTTCTAGTTTAAAATTGATATCAGTCAGATGAATAACGCCGTATTGATGGAAGATAAAGATAGCAGAAATAATTGATTTATATAAAAAGTTAGTGACGCTCATTATTATTAATGAAAATAGAGATCATAATAATAACAAAAGTGTAAAATTTCGAATGTGTGTAATGATGTTAAGGCTAATATTATGTTAGTTTTTATAGTCTATGCATATATATACTGTATATATAACGTTTCGACTAGATAAGATATTCAATTACTTAACTTGTAGCTATTTTTATCAATTTATGCAGATGTGACCGCCCATATTATTAATACACAATAATTAGAAATATGTATAACCTAATAGGTTTCTTAAGGAAATATTTCCGCTTTTTGTGGTTCGTCTGTATTGGTTTTACCCATCAGATTCATTATGAAAAGGCCAATAGTTTTTCGGTTATATGGAATACGCCTGTACAAGACTGTTACAATAAATATGGTCTCGATCTTAAATCAACATTAGAAAGCTTTAGGATTACGGTTAATAAGTTTGATGGTTTGAAAGGTGATCGCATTTGTCTATTTTATAGGCCTGATTTAGGTTATTATCCATATTTTGACCAAAATGGAAAAGCAAGAAATGGAGGTCTACCACAGGTAAGCGAAATGTTGTTGAGATACTAATTAACCTACTCTTTAGAATAAAACGTTTCTAAACAAATATTAGATGGCCAATCTCTCGAAACACCTTGAAAAAGCAGAAAGAGATATAGAGAAATTCCTTGATAAAGGATTTTCTGGATTGGCTGTTATTGACTGGGAAGATTGGAGGCCTTTATTTAAACGAAATTGGGATTCTAAGAAAATTTATCAAGATCGTAGCATAGAATTGGTGAAAAGACGTTATCCAACTTGGCCAATGGATAAAATAATTGAAGAAAGTAGAAAAGAATTTGAAAAATCCGCCAGACAATTTATGGAAGCAACAATCAACCTTGGTAAGAAACTTAGACCAATGGCTAAATGGGGTTTTTACCTCTTCCCCGATTGTTATCATAATAAAGGAGATTATAAATGTAGTAAAACAACTAAAGATGATAATGATAAATTGAAATGGCTATTTAGACTGTCAACCGCGCTATTCCCATCAGCGTATTTAAAAGAGAATTTATCCCCAACTAGTCAATGGAAATTTGTTAGAAATAGAATGACAGAATCAATAAGGGTTCGAAAATTAACAGGGCAACTGCAAAAGCCTTTATACCTATATTCAAAGTATTATTACAGTAGTACAACATCCTTCTACAAAGTGGTAAATATTTAAATAGCTTTAATAGAATTAAAAAATTAAATAAGATCAAATCGAACATTTAAATATTTAATTCTATGCTTTTATTCAGACGTTGTTTTTATTCAATAGATTTCACTTAACGCTTCGATTTCTCAAGCTAATAGTTTATTCTTTAACGGAATTATAATTTGGGGAAGTAATATTCGATCGAGAATTGAGTGCATCCGAACACAAAACTATATTAAAACCGTTTTTGGACCATTTTCCAAAAGATTTATTAGATAGATGAACAATTTATAAGTAACAATCTTGATCATATGTACATCAATCTATTAGGTTAGTATATAGCTTTACTAAATGCTTTTATATCAGAGAAACTATTTTCAAACTTTATATCCCCGTTAATATTGAATAAAAGAATTAATTGGCACTTTAACATTCTATAAAAAGGGTTATAGATTCTAAAAATTGTTCTAGAGAGCAGTCAAAGCATTTTTATGTTTTGATTTTTTCTTTTTTTTGCATAATAATATCGCTTTTTTGTTTGTTTTGTTTGTTCTGGTGCTGAAAACAAGATACTTTATGCACGGAAACTTCTCCTTTATAATAAAAAGAGAAGTTTGAAAATAATATATACGAAATACTTCTTTCGTTCCTTTATCATAATTGCACATACAATTTTCTACGTTTGTATATAGCAAATATTTATATAAAAATCGTCAATAGGTGGCGTAGTCAGACTTTTATAACTTTACAGTTTCAATATTTATTGTAGATGACCATATAATTCCCCATTTATACAATTGCAGACAATAGGTAAGTACAGAGATATACTAGTATAATAATAAATTCTAATACCTTTAAACTGGTTGGTAATCTAATAGCCTAAACGGTATATTTCAAAACTTTTGGTATCTACTCTAACGATAACAAGAATTGTTGGATATTAAATAAATAATCATCACTAACAAATTTAATAATGACGTAAACGTACTAATCGATTGGTTATTTAACTACTTCTCGCCATAGAATATGATTGATTTATATTGATAGTGTTGAACTGGTATACAGCACTCAAGTATTATATCCAAAAGGTAAAGAATATCAAATTTACCTAGGTATGTTTTGTGGCAGAAAATTTGTGAAATTTTTTCGGCTTCTCATTATCTTCAGTATATTTGGTTTAGTTTTATTACTTCATAAATCAATATTTATTTTGTCCAACGAGGCCATATCTCAGCCCAAAGTTACAATAAAAGAGGATAGTAAAGAAATTAAAGTTTGGAGAAGTGAACTTGCCTACAATTGGCCGTCTTATAGGAGAAATTTAAGCAAAGACGACTTGTGGAATGAAAATATCGAAGATAATGCTTTGAAGAATATTCTATTTAAAAGATATTGGCCTATTGTTCATAATTCTACAAAATATGTACTATACGAATGTTTAAAAGCTGATTTATGCGGGGGTTGGGGAAATAGATTACAAGGAATATTAGTAGCATACTTTCTAGCTTTGATTAGTGAAAGGCAATTATTAGTTAACATTGCCAAACCATGCAATTTAACAAGCTATTTAAAATCGAATCTTATACACTGGGATACTGATATACCAAATGGAGAGAGACGAGATCATAATTTCTTGGACTCTTATCCGGATAATATTGAACCTTTTCGATTTAATGAATTATTAACGAATCTCTTTGACGATTCTATTCAAATAGTCTCATTTAAAACTGGTCAATTTGGCTATTTGAAATATTTTAGCGTTCAGCAACAATTCAGGCAATTACTATTAAGTCATGGATTTCGTGACGACGATCTAACTAATTTCAATTATTTACAACTTCCGTTAAAGGTATAAAACTCCAATACTTTACAATATTATGTTAATATAACAAAGATAACTATATTTTTTGCAGTATAATATATACGACCTTCTATTTAAACCGCAACCTTCGATGCAGAGGAAAAAAGACGAATTTTTTAGGAAGTTAAATGGTAATAAGTTAATTTGTGCGCATCTCCGAACCGGTGATTCTAAATCACTAGTTAACGATTTCGATTATGAGAATTTATGGGCAGCTTCAGCAGTTTGGGAATTTTTTGAAAAGAAAATAAACTCCAATGTTATTTATAGTAATTCAAAAATATTTGTAGCAACAGACTCACAGTATTTAAGAGATGAAGCTAAAAAGTTATTTAAAGACCGAATACTTGATATTGAAGGAGCAATTGTTCATTTAGATCTTTTTTATGGAGAAAAAAATGATATCTGCGATGCAACTGAAAAAGTAATATTAGATTGGGAAATTCTATCCGAGTGTGACGTTTTAGTCACTTTACCGTGGAGTACTTTTAGTTCAACTGCTTTAAATAGAAACAGACATAGAAATGAATTGTATGCATGGCATTACGAATCTGAAAAGAGGATAGCTAAAGTTGTTCCAGTCAAACAAGCCCAAAAGTGGCTATTAGGAATGGTTGATACCATGATAGGAAAATGCAAATGTCTATCAAAGAGAGATTTATCAAAATGTTAAAGAACAGCAAAAAAATGTTACGTAATGAAACAACGTAGTCAACATTTAAAATTACAAACTAATATTAATTAATTTGGTGATGTTTGTTTTTTTTTTTCATAATGTTAAATAGAAACATTAATGAAATATTTTATACTATTGTTTTTATTATTGCTAATTACAATCGTTATTGATAACTCTCTATCTATAAATGATTCTAAATTGTTGAAGAATTTTATCTCCCTTGTAACTATAGATACATAAATTCATCTTTTGCTTTTTAATTTGTTTCATATGTTAATTACAATAGACGAATGTAACAAACAATATTAATGAAATGTAGGTATATTCCTTTCAACAATTCGATTAACAATACGTTTTAATCTTTTTATTTCGGCTTAACATAAGCTGTCATCGCAAATCCGACAAAAATCATAAACTCCAATTTAATTTCAATGTAAGAGATATTAGAGATAAGTTATGGAGGGAGAATTTTACTATTAGATTTAAACAATTTATTGGTTTCACTTGGCTCTTACTTTACAAGTTAAGGATATCAAAGCAAATATTTTTAAATGGCTTAATAACAAATGATACTTTAATTATAATGAGAAATTATACTAATTGGATTACTATAAATAATTCTACTAATTTTACAACTATTACTTATGACACGTATAGGCCAAAAACAAAAAAAACTACGTTAAATATTGAAATGATTTTAATAACTAGCGTTCTATCTTCGGCTATTATTTTTATTATTTTATTTAATTTACTTTTAATTGTTACTGTTGGTCAATTAAAATTAGTCTCCAAAATGAGACAGTTAAAATTAGATGATCTACATTTGCATGATTTTAGAAGGGACAGGGTTGACAGCGATACAACAGCGCCATTCTCAACTGCGGATATTCTCGAGTGGTCCGATGAAACTCTTCCGATGAGTTAAAGAGTATCGAACAATTTAAAGAATGACGGGAAAAAATAATTTTTAAAATAAATTAAGCTAGCATGATTTATTGATATTGAAATGTAATCATTTTTGGCATTCAACATCAGTGTTTTGAATAAACAAAAAAGAAATACACTACGCATATGTATTTTTCAGCCTGAACAGCCGCTTTCCACAAAAACAATCTCTTTCTAATTAGTCAGCTCAATTATGACTGATAGTAATCTAATATGTTCCGTGTTTAATACTGTTCTAGTATACAATGTGTACAATTTTCATTTGTTTTCTACTTCAATTATAATAAACGGAACTGTTTTTTCATCATCATGTAAAAGACCGACGACAGCTTTATTAGTTTACACTTTTATATTTAACTAAATGTCAAACAAACCTTTTATTTGTAATACTAATTTTTGCAAGTATTTACCATAATGCTGAGATATTTATTTCATTTACTTTTTTCTAAATCGATAAAAAGTATGTATATTTGAAAAAAGTAAATTTAACAATTAGACCCAAAATTTATCCATTTTATGATCTAAATTTTCCAATTATCTCAGTTTAATTCCAATTTTCAGACCATTTTTCCAGTATTAATTTTCCAAGTGTATTATGTTTAAGTTTTGATAATCATATATTTCTCTTCCTAACGTCTCTTTTCTTCATCATCACCGCTATCATCACCACTATCGTCTCCGCTATCATCTCCACTGATGTCTCTCTTTTCTTCATCATCACCACTATCATCACCACTATCATCACCACTATCATCTCCGCTATCATCTCCACTGATGTGTCTCTTTTCTTCATCATCACCACTGTCATCACCACTATCATCACCGCTATCGTCTCCGCTATCGTCTCCGCTATCATCTCCACTGATGTCTCTCTTTTCTTCATCATCACCACTATCATCACCGCTATCGTCTCCGCTATCGTCTCCGCTATCATCTCCACTGATGTCTCTCTTTTCTTCATCATCACCACTATCATCACCACTATCATCACCACTATCATCTCCGCTATCATCTCCACTGATGTGTCTCTTTTCTTCATCATCACCACTGTCATCACCACTATCATCACCACTGTCGTCTCCGCTATCGTCTCCGCTATCATCTCCACTGATGTCTCTCTTTTCTTCATCATCACCACTGTCATCACCACTATCATCACCACTATCGTCTCCGCTATCATCTCCACTGATGTGTCTCTTTTCTTCATCATCACCACTGTCATCACCACTATCATCACCACTGTCGTCTCCGCTATCGTCTCCGCTATCATCTCCACTGATGTCTCTCTTTTCTTCATCATCACCACTGTCATCACCACTATCATCACCACTGTCGTCTCCGCTATCGTCTCCGCTATCATCTCCACTGATGTCTCTCTTTTCTTCATCATCACCACTGTCATCACCACTATCATCACCACTATCGTCTCCGCTATCGTCTACGCTACCATCGCCGCTGATGTGTCTTTTTTCAAGTTCTGTCAACTGTCTTTCCTCAATTTTATCTAAGATTGCTGCCGATTCAACTTTGACAATCTAAAACAAGACACCAAGAAAAATTGAATGTTTAATATAATATGAAAAGACTTATTTGTAAATAAATATAGTAACTATTAGCAATATTATTAAAAATATTGAATATAAAATTGAAAAATTAACCTGATTGATCATGAAGACAGATAAAACAGCAATAGCTCCTAACAGTTTGAAATTCATTTTTTCACTTCGCAATTTCGAATAACGAAGAGAAATCTAATTCCGTTGTGCGTTGTAAGCAAGTTGAAATGCCAAAAGAAGCGTTTATATATGCGGACTAGAAAACGTGTGCATATGTTGTTCAATTCAATTATGTTGTACATAAAAAAGATAGCTATCATTATTATTTAAATAGATTTTTTGCAGGTGTGGCCTCAATGGTTGGAATATGACTAAATTTAGACTATGACTGAATAAGTGTAACATTTGTTTTAAGTAGCTGCAGCATAAAAGTTTATATTTGTTCCTATTTTACAAGTGGTCTTTAAAAAATTTTATCTAAATGTTCAAGAGTTGTCTTAAAGAATTTTATTAAAAATAATTTCCCTCTATAAGTTAGTTAATGACAAAAATAATTCTCGAATTATTTCGCATGTGTTTGCTAATTAAAACTATTCAAGTTAATAAAATCATATCTATTTTAATCTTTGTACGCAAATTTTTTCATGTACCGTCATTTTTAATTATTTCCCATTGAGATTAATGAATAACAGCTCATTTTTTCTATAGTTTATTATTCTAGTGTTTCATGCATAGATATCATAGAATTTCCGATAAGCAGTTCATTAGAAATATTCAAATATATTTAAAAATCATTCACGATTTTATTACAAGATATATATTAATCGTTATTTCATGATAAATGTCTCTATTCTTGTTTTTCAGACTATACTTTATGGAAATATTCTATCATAATCAACTTTTTCTGTAATCTATTAATTACCCCCTTGAAACACAATAAGATTAACTCTATAATCACGCTTTTTCATGTAATAATAGACAATGGAAATAATGGTTATTGGAATTTCTATCAATCTTTATTTGATGTTGAAATATAATATTTTAAATCTTACAACTGTACGTGATTAATAAATTATAATATATTACATATATGCTTATGTTTCTTAGTTTTTAAGACAGCTTCGGCAGCTTCTTGAAATATTTTATCTATGCCAATATATTCTAATGCAGAACATTCAAGATACGTATGTGCGTCTATCCTCTTTGCCAATGATTCCCCTTGAAGTGACGTTACAAATTTCACTTTAGATGATGTTTGTTCTTGCTCAGGATTTTCTTTAACTCTTAAGTCAATCTTATTGGCAATTAGTATAATAGGAGATCTTGGACAGTGACTTCGTATTTCAGGTAACCATTTGTCAGTGATATTAACAAATGAATCTGGATTGTTAATGGAATAGCATAAGAGAATGACATCGGTGTCTGGATAGCAGAGGCTTCGAAGGCGATCGAAATCTTCCTGCCCGGCACTGTCCCAAATTACCAATTCAACCTGAAAACAATGTAAAACTTATAACAAAGGTTAATAACATATTTTTAAAGAATCACATTACCGTTCGATTTTTAACTTTGACTTGGCTAATATAATTCTCAAATATTGTTGGAATATAAGCTTGTGGAAAGCCTTTCTGTGAGAACATGCTTAGTATAGACGTTTTTCCGCATTCACCGTCTCCAACAATTAATATTTTTCTCCTTTCATTCATATTTTATCAGTTCAATCTAGCCCGACTGTTTTAAAGGTTGATAGTGGAATGACTATTAACACACTCTTTTATACAATCTTCATAGATCTATTTTAGGAACAAGATTGTGTAATCTAACAGTAGAAAACTGGTAGATATTATTCATAGCTTTAAATGTTCCTTGTTTCAATATTACTAGAATTTTACTACTAATATAAACATTAGTTAGCTTCAGTTTTAAAATTATAGCCCAAGTTTTATCATAATCTTTGTTCTTAGAATGCAATTCTGCTATATTTATAAATGTTTAAAGGCTTTGTATAATAAAAATAAAACTATACTTTACAGTTATAAAGACTCTCTATAAAGTATGAAATTTGTAATTGGAATGTTTGTTCAAAATTTATCAATTACGCAATAACCAATTATTAATGAAATTCGGAGCACGCCTCTATTTTATCGATTGACTGATAAAAAAGGAAAAAAGCAGTTAAATAGTATATAACTATAGATGCACATATATTAATAATAGTAATATATATCTATATATATTATTAACTAAGTATTAGTTCTTATTTTTATTTTCTAATGCATTATTTGAGTATTATGAACAGTTTTAAATTCTATTGATCATCTAATTTGTACGGTTTTGAAAAGCTAAAAAACATGTTTTCGTATTGCAGAGCCCACATTCAATGAAAACTCTCTTATGATTATTTATAGTAAGTATTGATGGTTTTTTTTAGAATATATCAATATACTATAGTAGATAGTGCTTAATAATAGTATAATGTTCCATGATAAAATAAAAATGTTGTAAAAATTTATTCTTGGCGAAATATTACTACTATAAAAACTGGTATAAAAGTTTAAAGTTCTATTTCCTCTATGAAGTTTATATGTACAGTATATGAATTATTGTGGCTGATTTTTTTGTTTGTCCTTTTTGTTTTATTTTTATTTTATTAATAAAAGATAGAAAATTAATTTGGGATAAAAAGGAAACGAATATTAAAAGTTCCCAAAAAAAGAGAAACTCGAAGATTGAAAGAGAATGAAAAAACACTGGAAAAATAAATACTTTTGAAAAGAAGCACAATATTAATTAACATTCAGTATCGTAAGAAAGATGGCTGTTAACTGAAAATTCGCTTCTTCTTCTGGAGAAAACTTCATTATAGTTATTGTCGACTTTAATACCGGTTAAATCTTGATAAGTTGAATTTAATCGTTCAGCTCTATATCTACTTTCAACAGGTGTAGAGGCACATGGAGATTCTTCGGCAGATTCTGAAAGTCGTCTGCATCCGACAGTAGGAAACTTTTCTTGGCCTATAGATGTTATTCTAGATATAGAACTGATATTGATCGGGTCTTCACCGTGATAAGTTCGTTCTTCAATTATAGTACTAAAATCAACCATTTTAAGACGTTTATTGCATTTAGGTACAATTCTAGAAGGAGTATATCTGGAATCATCTAATTCTATACCTTCTTCATGTTTCCTAAATAATGATGAACATAAACTAATGCTATCAATATGAATAGCAATTGTTAGTATAATAAAAACGAGTAATGGAAGAAGGATAATCATCCCAAAAAACACTTTTAATAACGAATAATCAACTTCTTCTGTTTTCCTCAATTCTATACGCAAATAATAATATTAATTGTAATAGAATGAAAATAATTACTATTAGTTTCATTTAGTTAATCCCTTAGTGTGAGAAATAACATAATCACCTTGCTCATATTTACTTAAAAACTGTTCAAAATTATTGTTTTCCATCATTTATAGACTGATGATAAATTGTTTAACTATCCCTCTAAATATTATTCAAGATGTGTTTATACTGTTTTCAATTGATTGAGAACTGTTACCTCAAAAGAACTAAAAAAAAAACAAAGTTAGTCACATGTCTCAATAGTATCGTTTATACCTTTATACTAATATATACTATATAAATTTATATATATAGATATAAGTAGTCCGCATAAAAATTGGAACACCATAAATTTTGATAGGCCGAACATTAAAAATCTTTTTCACAAGGAAAAAAGATTTTTTTTTTTATTCTTTCTGTCTTAAATATTAGATTAAATCTAGATATATAAAGGAATATCTTCTAAATAGAATTTAAGTAAGTTTTTATATTATTTTTTTGGTTTTATATTATGTATTGTTTTATTGATTTTTTTTCTTAATCGGCCGCGCCATATAATAATTGGAACAGGGTGTTTAATGTTCATATTTTTTCTATTTTTCAATGTAACCACCCTCTTTTTCTAAACACTTGCTGACTCTACGCCCCATTCCCCTGTACAAATTTGGTAACAAGTCTGGTTGCCTTTTTACAACCTCGTAAGAACACTTTTGGATTTTCTTCCATAATTCCTCCTCAGATTCGAACTGTGGACCATCATAAACAAGTTTTTTGGTGAGATGCCACATATTCTCAATTGGGCTGAGGTCAGGGCTCTTTGCTGGCCAATCAAGAGGGTGGATGCCATTCATTAATCAAATTACTTTAGACCAGTCTAGATTATCGCTGATCATTTTAAGGCAATACATTTTTCTTCTTTCGCAATTGTTGGATGTGAGGTCAGATCTTTGTCTCACTCGTTCATACTTGAAATTTTGTCTTTTCAGCTACCTCTGAATTGTTGCTATGCTTACATCTACTTCTAATT